>CAMKVN010000940.1:0-22233 GCA_946474995.1 Funneliformis geosporum
TACCCGCTTTGACAATTTCTTCACAGGAAAATAAAGCTGGATAGACTGGAAACCGCGTATTATAACTCGGTATAATAACCTTCAAGGTTAACCTGGTTAAACGTCAAAGACCACTGGTCCATCATTACCCGCTTTGACAATTTCTTCACAGGAAAATAAAGCTGGATAGACTAGAAACCGGTTATTATGGCCGCAGGCAAAACGCCTGAAAACTCAATATAGTGACCTTCAAGGATAAACTTCAAAGATCACTGGTCCATCATTACCCGCTATGACATTTTCTTCACGAGAAAATAAAGCTGGATAGACTAGTAACTGAGTTATTTGGCCATAGGTAAAACTCCTAAACTTCTTTTTATCTTTGGTGTACCAAAGAAAAAGAACTCGGAAATCTTCAGGTAAACAGTCGTGTTGGTAATTTTATATTATGTATAAAAAACAAAATGTAAGTTATAAAAAAAATACAAAAATATAAGAAAACATACCTTCGGTGTTGAAGCTTCCGGTCCGTAGAAAGTTGGAAGAAGTAAATTTTTTGATTTCATGCAAAAGGGGGGGTTTTTGTTATGATGCAGATCACATGAAACTTTTCGGCTCATTTCTATTGGCTCAATTCCCAATAATTTCTGAAGCTTTACGTTCTCTCGAATATAATCTTTGTGCCTATTTAATAAAAATTAAATGCATATATTCTAGAGAGTTTTGAAATAAAATAAAATCAAATTTCGGGATTCACAAAAAATAAAGTTTTTCGGCTTAAGTTTCTACATTACGTTAAAATGAGGCATCATTAGCATCGTTAAAGAGAGATTTGCCTCGTGACTTCCGCCACGAACTCCATTTTATACACAAAAAGACATTTCGAAACTACTTTCCACCTTTTGGACTGTTAAGGTAATGATTTTTCTATAGCTTTCGTTTTAATTATCATCTGAATGTGCAATTAATTAAGAAATCGATTCCAATATAAACAAGAATAAAAAACATTATTATTAATAAGACCTATTATCTAATAACTATTTATTAATAAATTTCTTTAATTTGATAAAATATAAATGTAATAAAAATTTTTTTATTTGTTTAAATAAAGTCTAAACCATTTAAATTGTGTTGAAATTTGTTTAATTAATTAAAATTTAAATAATGTGGTATGATAGTTGTTTCTATATAAATCAGAAATGATAAATAGACTATCCCCGACGGATATTTCCCATTAATTATTTAATGTTAATGAGACAAATGTAAAGAAATATTTTCATCATTAATACAAAGTCCAGTTTTGATTTTCTGTAAATGAATTCTTAAATCTACGCCCATTATGGTAATTTTTATTAGAATGTCTTCTTCATCAGAATTATTTAATAACGCCCTTTGAATTTGTGTAAGGGTGTATCGTCCAAACGCATGATTAACAATATAAAGCTGATTGTTTTCTCCTTCATTGGATTCATGCATTAACCGTATAAACCCCTTCAATCGATAAATATCATTATTCGAAAGGGATTCAAGAAAGGTTTCAAAATAATTTTTTGTAAATGGAGAAGCTAATGAAGACGATTGACGTGTCACTACAACTTGAATTAAATCAATTTCATTTTGATGATGATTTTTGATATTTGGATCGATAAGTTCAGAAAATTTCATTGCCAAATCAAACAATTTTGTATCAATTCCGAATATAAGATCCGGAGAAACACCCTTTTTACCTTCGCATTTGATTTTAGGCGTGTCTGTATTAAGGTCATTAATATGATCGATAACAATATCAAGTTCACGTTCATTCACCTATAAAAAATCAACGATTATACATACGTTAATGGATTTATTATTTCATGTGAACATAAATAAAATATATTCAAATTAAAAATACCAATTCGTGTTTATTAAGTAAAATCACATCAGTATACTGAGCTTGCATCTTAGCCGTGTAACTTGTATCCTCATATCCTCGAAAATTTACACAATCCACCACAGTAATAATGCTATCCAATATGAATCCTTCATTTTTCATTTCACGAATTTGCCATGCAATAGGTGCTGGAAATGCTGATCCACTACATGATGAAATTTAGATTAACATCGACTTAATAGCCTAAAAGAATCACCCAATTTACCTTGTCTCAATAATTACGCGGTCAGGGTTATACTTGTCCTTAAGTTCCATCAAAGCCAATTTCATTTGTCCAACCAAGACACAGCATAAACAGCCATTAAGCATCTCTTGCACCGCAAGGTTACTATCTTGCGCTAATTCGCTATCCACTTTGGGTTATCAGAAAGCTGCTTGAATATATGTATATATATAATGTTTAAGGAAAATTGTTTAATGCGTTTACCTTTTATATCACCGAATTCATTCTTAAGCAAGCAAAGTTTATATCCTTTTGGAACACGTGGCAATAAGGAGAGAATTATCGTAGTTTTACCAGAACCTAGAAACCCTGTAAATACGGTTACAGGAACTGGCAAGTTTGGAGTATGAGAACTAGTTTGCATTTGACACGTTTTTGTTTCTATTTTTGCAGATATTTATAGTAATCCAGTTTAGACGTTACACGACATCTCACTATCACGGAATCGCCTCATTTGGTTTATAGTGTACATGCAATTTATTTTTTTTCTCAAAGTATCTTTATGAATTATTTCAATATTTATTGTAATTCCAAGAAACATTACGATTCAATTTCTCCTCTACTTTATTAAAGAAAAAAGTGGAAGAATTTTACTTTCGTTAAATTTTGACTGCGTGAATATATTTATATTTTAGCATTTCTTCGTTATTTCACAGAATCAACATAATCATGAAAGCTCTCATTCTCGTTGGTGGTAGGTGTTTTGGTCAATTGTTTTATCCTCTAAACGTTCGTACTTTAATTATGGAAACGAATTTGTTAACTTAGGATTTGGTACTCGTCTGAGACCTCTAACTCTTACTCTTCCAAAACCATTGGTGGAATTTTGTAATAAACCAATGATATTACATCAAATAGAGGGACTTGTAAAGGTTTGTAAAATACTTCGATCATTCGTTATTCTTAAGTATGTTAACAATTTTATTCCTTTTTTTATAGGTTGGGGTAACAGATATAGTTTTGGCGGTTAATTATCGGCCCGAGATTATGGTGTCGCTTCTTAAAAAATATGAAGAAAAGTTTAATGTAAAAATCACTTTCTCGGTAGAAACCGAACCTTTAGGGACTGGTTGGTATATTTTAAAATGTCCACTTTTTAACTTTTTTTTAAAAACTTTTCTAAATTATACTTGAATTAATTATTTAGCTGGTCCTCTTGCATTGGCGCGTGATATTCTCGGAAAAGATATCTCACCTTTTTTTGTGTTAAATAGCGATATTATTTGTGAATTTCCATTTGAGCAATTAAGAGATTTTCATAATTCTCATGGAAATGAGGGTACTATAGTTGTATGTATATAGTTTACAGTTATGCGAATGTTGAGGAGTGGGTTGAAAGAGGATAATCGACTCTGATTGAATATGTGAATATCCTCTATTAAATTTCCAATGAATCTTTCTATTTGAATAATAACCTTTCAATTCTCTCTCACCAATTATCAAGGTTACCAAAGTTGAAGAACCTTCGAAGTATGGTGTGATTGTAAACCATCTGGATTCAACATGCATTCAAAGATTTGTTGAGAAACCTGTAGAGTTTGTCAGCAATAAAATCAATGCTGGTATCTATATTTTTAATCCTGCTATTTTAGATCGCATTGAGGTTTGTATAAAAATGATGATTTGACTTTTTACTTGGATCATTTAGATATATACTTTTTTTTTTAAAAAAAAAATTATTCTTTATGGTCAAATTTTATTATAGCTTAAACCGACTTCGATTGAAAAAGAAGTTTTCCCAAAGATGGCGACAGACTCCCAATTACATGCATTCGAACTTGAAGGTTATTGGATGGATGTTGGTCAACCCAAAGATTTTCTGACTGGCACTTGTTTATATCTTTCAAATTTGGCCAAAAAACAACCGAACCTTTTGGCGAATTCTGCTTGTGATTACGTATATGGTGGTAATGTGTTGGTAGATCCTACTGCAAAAATAGGTAAAGATTGTAGGATTGGACCAAATGTTACCATTGGTCCTAACGTTATAATTGGTGATGGGGTAAGGTTACAAAGATGCGTCATATTAGAAGGAGCGCGAGTAAAGGATTTCGCCTGGGTTAAAAATAGCATTGTTGGATGGCATTCAATACTTGGACGTTGGGTATGTTATTTTCATTCATTTTCTTGAAATTATAAAATATAAAATAAAAAGTAATTGTTATATATATATATATATATTTTTTAATAGACTCGTTTAGAGGGCGTTTCAGTTTTAGGTGATGATGTTACTGTTAACGATGAGATTTATGTTAATGGTGGTTGCATCTTACCTCACAAAAGCATTTCCACCAACATTACGGAACCTCAAATAATAATGTAAAATGATTTACACAATGTTTTTTTGTTGAGAATTGGAAAGAGACTTATTTCTCTATTATTTTATTCATTTAATCCTATGTTTGGTCCTTTTTTTTTCATTCATATCTTGAACAATTTGTACGATATCTTACTGTTTAGGATTTAACTGTGTTAATTTACATGAAAAAAAAAAATTATTTATCCTAAAAATTGTATAAAAGGACCAAAATTTGTTATTTATGTATCTTAATTTTCTTACTTGTATTTGTGATTTCTAGTTTATGTGAACAAATGAGTTATTAATTGAATCTTATTAATGAAAATATTAATTAAAATAATAATAATAAACTTTTTACTTCTTTTTTTATTTATAAATATATTTTCACTAAATTAAAATTGTATATACATAAATTGTTTTACTGCGCCATACCATAATTGGAACATCATTAGTGTTAGATGTTGATGAATCATATATAATATCATATCACACCCAAAATAAAAAAAAATCGTTTTTTTTTTTTTTACCAAACCTTTACCTTCCTTCTCACCCTTTTTAATTGAGATTAGGTCATAATTTCTTTTCTTCTTTATCTATTTTCTACAAATAATATCTACCCTCAATTTATAATGGCAACCAGGGTTTACATTGGTCGTCTTGCAAGAGATGCCCGTGAACGGGATGTTGAAAAACTCTTTCGTAATTACGGCACCATCAGAGAAATAAAATTGATGAACGGTTTTGGTTTTGTTGAGTTTCGAGACCACCGTGATGCTGATGATGTTGTTTATGCTTTTAATGGAAAGAGTTTTATGGGTGAAAAGTATGAGTCTTTTTTAATTTTATTCGCTTTTACTCGTCGTTTTTGTTTTATAATAAGTATAATGTAGATTTCTTTTTTTCATATTTAATATTTGCTTTTTTTTTAAAAAAAAAAAAATTTTTTTCAAATAGGTTAATTGTTGAATACGCTAGAGGAGAACGTAGACGTCGTGACCGGGATGATCGCAGAGATAGAGACAGGGACGACCGCAGGGATAGGGACAGGGATAGGGATGATCGTCGCCGGGACGACCGCGACCGCGATCGTGGCAGGCACGTTGCAACACAGTCCTGGAAACTTTTATTCCTTTTCCCCATTCCTTGAATTTCTTTATGCATTGATTATTATCTTTTTTATTTTTTTTTTCCACTTCACATGTATCATCAGCTGAATGAGTTGTATATCTTTTTCTTCAATCCTATAGTCGGTTCGCTCCTCCGCAAAGAAATCCTCAATATCGATTAATTGTGGAAAATTTGTCATCAAGCTGTAGCTGGCAGGTATGCAACTATGTTCCAAAAATCCATACATTTGCCGCCTGCAGCTCTCGCTATTTGGCTGGCCTTCTGGTCCCCTTCTCTTATGTCCCTGGTGTTCTACTATTTTGATTTGGCCTTTGGTTTTACTCTTCTTTCTCGCGTGGTTGCTTGTTCGCTTGTTTTGGCTTTTTTTTTTTTTGATTCTTTATTCTTGAAAGTCTTATTATATCCCAAATGAATCCCTAAATATATTTTTAAAGGGGTGATCGCTACTGTGAGACTGAGATAAAATGGTCAAAATAATTAAAAAGGGGACAAATCTGGGAACCGGCCAACGTTTATCTTCCATGCTTCGGAATAGAAATAGTCCAAATTAAATTAGAAATTGTTGTTTCTTATGCCTGGAAGGAAGAGAGTAATCTCAAAGTATCAATAAGGCCACTCCTTAATCTGGCTCTATTGGATCCTAGTATTTTGGTTACCTTTACTGCCTTCTTTGGATATGCCGACTCTTGTTCCTTCCATTGGCATATTTATTTTGGTTCTTCATATGTGGAATTACAAGAGCCCTAGAGGATCTTTGAAGCGCAACGTCCGTTTACCATAACTCAATTCAAACCCTACTTCCCCTCCTCCTCTATCTACCATTCTTTTACTAAAGGATCTGAAGGACCTAATGCGAAAAGCAGGTGAAGTGACTTTTGCCGATTGCCATAAAGACCGCGATGGGGAAGGGTATGAAGAAAATTTTATGCAAAAAATTGGTTTATTTATATTTATTCAATATCTCAAAGCCAATTATTATTTAACAACTACAATTCAGTGTGGTTGAATTTTCCTCGTACGAAGATATGAAGAATGCAATTAGAAAGCTTGATGATACGGAACTGAAAGGCAAACGCATCATTCTTCGTGAAGCTCCGGTAAATATAATTGATTAATTTTTTTTTTTATTTTATTACAAAACAAATTCCTTTTAATATAAATTAATTGAAAATTTATTTTAATTATATAGGATAATGATATTGACCGTGAACGTGAACGCGATCGTCGTCGTCGTTCTCGATCTCCTCGTTCTCGATCTCCACGCCGTAACTCTCGTAGATCAATGTCTCATTCTCCTCGTAGAAGTTCTCGTCGCTCTCGTTCGAGATCTAAGACTCCTACTAATGGTAATGACGCCTCTCGCTCAGTTTCGCCTCGCCGTTCTCGCAGCCCAAAAAGAAGTCGTTCCCCAAGTGTTAAACTTGAACGTGTTGATGACAAGTAAGAGTGTTTTGTTCTTATTGAATTTATTATTTATATATTCGGCTTAATGTTAAGCTTTCTTGATACATTTTACTGATGATTTTTGTATTGATGTTCAGGGAGATGAAAGAAGATTGAATTCAATTCAATAATAATCAATGTGATCTTACAAAAAAGGTCACTTACAATCAGGAACTATAAAATAATGTCAATTTTTTTTTTCGTAGTGTTTTCTTTATTTGATTCATTATCATGTTTTTATTTCATTATTTTATGTCAGTCATTTTTATGTTTTTGTTAGATGATGCAAAAAGAAAAAAAATTTTTTTTTTATTCTGTACTTTTTCCCCCTCCAAATATTTTATAAATAATACATTATTTTATTTACCCCAAATTTTTCTAATATGATGTGCCAAATAAAAGTACAATGTTACGTAATGGTGTCACATGATTTTTGGATCTTCGTTCCATAGTGGCTTATTATATGTCAGAAGGACTTCAATATATATGCTTTCAGTGACCGAATACGTTTTTACGAATTTCTAAATTGCCGTTAATGACTATTGTATGTATGTTCTTGTATTTTATGCACATATTTTGAAAAAATTAGAAATTTAGTGGAAGTACAAATAACTTTATACTTTAGATTGAGTATAAAAGCAAAAGTCAAAAGTTCTTTTTTTTAAATTTGAGAGACACATAAATCAACAAGAAGATTTACGAATATATACTAGCAAATGCTTACAGCCACAAAGCCTTCTTCTCTTGTAAGTCAGGAGATTTATACATCTACTACAACTTCAACATCGTCTTCGAATTCACCAACTAATGGAGAAAGCAGTGTCAATAGCAATAATAACTTGACGGAATTCCTTACCACCACCACTTCAACGACACCACCTTCTTATTCTTTGTTATACTGTTGGACAATATTATGCACTTATATAGCAAGTATATTCAACAAATCAACTGCACGGCTGCGAAGGATTTCCACCAGCGAACATGCATATATCGCACAAGCTTCAGTTTCGCCGGATACTAACAATAACATTAATAATAATACCAGCAATAATAATTCACAGCAACAACCACTTCGTCGTTCCCCGCGATTCAAATCAAAAAAACAATTGCAACAACAGATCGCATCATCATCGTCTATTGATAATATATCGTCACTTAAAGCTGCCAATTCATCGATTCGTTTGAAAAATAGCACAAAACCAATTCATCAATCCTCTCTGACATCAACACCATCATTTTCCTCTATGATGAAGTCGAAGACACTTATATTGGATTTGGATGAGACCTTAATACATTCAACATCAAGGGGATCACGATCCGACGCACATATGATTGAAGTTATGGTAGACAATCACGCTTGTTTATATTATGTGTATAAGAGACCACATGTGGATCACTTTTTGAAGAAGGTATTTGTAATGTTAAATTTGAATAATGATACATTTAAATTATTTTTTAAAGTAATTTATCCTTTTTTTTTTTGATTAGGTTAGTGAATGGTATAAGGTAGTTATTTTTACCGCTTCTATGCCCGAATATGCTGACCCTGTGATTGATTGGTTGGATCCAAATAAAAGTTTGATCGGTAATCGATATTTTCGACAGGTAAAATATATTTTCCTTTTTTTAAAAAAAATTCTCATTTAAACGTTTATGAAATAAGTATAATCCATATTATAATTTTTTATCGAAATCAGTCTTGTACTAATCGAAGTGGAGCTTACATTAAGGATTTAACAATCGTTGAACCAGACCTTTCAAAAGTTTGTTTGGTCGACAATTCACCTATATCGTATGCTATGCACCAAGGTAATAATAATATAATGAAAAAAAAAATAAAATAAAAATTTTTATAATGAATTAATGTTTACTTGTAAATTTGTATTAGAAAACGGAATAGCAATTGAAGGCTGGATTAGTGATCCTCATGATGAAGCTTTGTTAGATCTTTTACCATTCTTAGATGCATTGAGATTTACCGAGGACGTAAGATCTATATTGTCCTTAGCGACTTATTGAGATTATAAATAAAATAAAAATAAAAAAAAATAAAATAAAATAAACAATATTTTGGGACATTATTTCTGTAAATTTTTTACAAAAAAAACAAATTCTTATTTCAATAATCGCAAATATATGTAGTAAACAAAAAAAAAGAAAAAAAATTTTATTAATAAGTATTTTTTTTATTTTAAATGAAATTATCGTCGTGATCGACTTTCTAAATATCAATTTCTTATTAAATTTAGGAAAATTTTAATAGAAAGAAATAATGATTTAAATCAATGATTATCGATCAAATATTGATCAAATAATAGTAACGAGATTAAAATAATAATAATAATAATAATAATAATAATAATAATTTTTTTCTTTATTAAATTAATTTTCCATTATTATATATATAAATATAAATTTATTTAATATTAAATATTTTTTTAAACACGTGGCTTTTAAATTTTTTTTTTTATTCCATGAAATTTAAAAAAAAGTTCAGGATAATAATAAAATGAAATGTTGTAGGTAGTTAATTATTATTGTTAAAAACAAGATACCGGTGAAACTCATCAACAAGCAATAGTGATTATTTAAATTAATAGTCAATTACTTGTACTCAACTTTTAAATAGTATACAAGGTGTTATATAGGGTAATTAAATTGGGGAAACCGGAGTGATTGTATAAATTCACTGTTGTAGTAATTATCTACAAACTTAGAAAAATTTATAAGAGTTTAAAGGTGAATTAATTCTCAAAAAAAAGAAACTTCAGGAGCTACTCGCCCGCTCACAAATAATAGATTCAGGGTATTAAAAAAAGGCAAGCAAGCAGGGCCAGCCCACTACGGTCCTCCCATTCTTGAAAAAACGACCCATTATAAAATAAAAATAAATGAAAATATAAAAAGTAGTAGTATGATAAACTATTAAATATAAATATATATCTGTATATATATTATCTAAACTTAATGGCCACTTAATAACTGCTTTACGTTTTTTGGAGTAGAATCATCATTTAAATGTTTGGTATTATAACGCAAAGCAGACATTAAATTTGTGTATTCATTTATACCATGGGTTTGAATTGCTTTTACTGATGATTTTATCTTTTTGTTTTTGTTTTTTTTTTTTTTTTGAAGAAAAATGATAACAATAATTAATTTAATAAACAAAATTTCTAAAAGAAAAATTTATAATAAATGACTTACATTAATTGGTGATTGTTTATTAAATGCACCTTGCGGATCGATATGATCATATAAAATAATTGAAACCACCATTACTCGTAAACAAAAATCGACCATTTCTGGACGTTGAACCCTCTTCTTTGTAACAGAGTGATAGCATGCTGCCGCCAATCCTGATAGACATTCCGATACACTTTTTCCAAGGTTATTCTATAATGACAATCCAAATTAATGATATTAATGAAACTAGCCGCCTTCATCTAGTGTCGATGAACATTTTATAATATTACCTTATCAACAAAACCTGCGGTTACATCTGTAACTTTCTTCAACATTGTCGTGGGATATGCATAAAATAAGGAAATTTGGGTTGCCAATTCGTCCTCGATCATTGCGGTTTTTAAATCCGTCTGATGATTATTATTAATCTTAGTTCAAAAATTCAGAATGAAATTTATTTCATAATGTACAATATTAATTTAAATAAATAGAAAACAAACTTCATTTGCAAGTTTTCCTCGACTCAGTGTTCGTCGATAATATGAAAAATCATTTTGAATTGATGGTGTTCTCATCTAAATTATATTAATAGAAAGGTCAGAATACTTTTAAATCAAATTATTTATTTATGTTTCCCCCTTAAGAAAATGTGTGAATTCTACAACCTTCAAATAATCAAATTCAAAGGCAAAATCCAGTATATCTGCCAATAATTTTGTAAGTGCCTGAAATTTTTCGATATTTTTTCGAACATTTCCTTCACAAAAAGCATTTAATAATTCAGGAAGAGCACCCTCTAAAAATAAATAAATAAGATATTATAAATAAAAAAATATATATATACATTTGAAAGAACCAATATTAATTAATACCTAATGAAACAGAATACTCGTAATATTGTTTTAGTTTTGCAACTGCAGGTTGTACGGCTTTCCAAGCTTCTTCTTCATTTTCGGGTGTAGGGTTTGATATTGCTTTTCTAATTAGTTCTCCGCAGCCTTGATAATTCCGTAAAGAATTTAAAAGAGTATCGGTCGGTTGGAGAAGGGAAGAAACACGTTTATGAAGATCAAATTCCTCTTGAGTTGGTGTGGCATCTGAAATAAATAAAATTCATAATACGTAAGAAATTAAATCCATTAAATTTACACATTAAGACAAGGTCTAAAAATAATATATTTTTTTTTTCAATTTTCTTCATGCCCAAAACGTTCTAATATATATATAATAGACATGTTCATTGCTATCTATAAGTAAATACGCACGGGTTTTAAGGAGCAAATAGTTACTGGTGAAATATATGGATTTTCCGAATTCTCCATATAAGCTAAAGTTTCGTTTATTTCTAAAAAACTAAGCACCAGTAACAAAGTTTCTTTTAGTCACCTTTTGCGTTTGATACTTGTTGGATTTCACTTAGTATTGACCCATTGCTTTTTTAAAAACCATTACTTACTTTCGAGGTCAAGGTTCAAATCTGGTACTAACGAGTCATTCCCCTTGCTGAAACTTGATAATATAGAGCCCATATTTTTAAGTGATTTGTGTAAAAAAAAGTTCTTATTCTTTAATTAAAAAAAAAAATTATTTTAGATGCAGACGGAAAAAAGTTGGAAAACGGGCTTAATGGGGGAATAATGATTCTGCCTGATTCGTCGGTTATAGGGTTGAAAGCTTCCAAATAACACTACCAGGTGCTATAAATATATTCCTCTACGTTTAAGGGAAAAAAAGTTTTTAGGTGTGGTTTTGGCCAGTCAGATGGTATTGAAGGCCTAAAACAAATTGAACGTCGTTAAACGTACCACCGAAAAGATTTATTCCGGCAAATATTGGAAAAATAAAAATTTTATAAGTTTTTAAAAGGTCGTGGAAGGATATAACCAGATTAAATTAGAAGGAGTGGGTATGAATTATGGCAACCAAGGGGAAAAGGAAATTGTGTCTTCCTCAGGGAAGAAATTTTTCTAACAGAAATACAGTTATGCTTAGAGTGGAACACAAATGCTCGGCATAAAACCACTCCTTTTATCATGTTTTACATTGGGAACACAAAATTTAATATCATGCTTGTATAAAAAGCATAAAAAGTTTAACTGGTAATCAAAGGCGCAGTATAGATACAACAATTTTATTGGTCGTTAACAAATTAAGGTTAATGTTTAGTTTAATCCTAAAGTAGTTTACTTAAAACTAAAAGCTAAATTGAAAATTTTTTTTATTAATATAAAAGTACAAGTAGTAATATTATAATCCAATCTTGCGATTTATATCCATACCTAATAATTTACTCGTGTATGTTGTATGTTTTATATATATTTATTTATATATAATATATATATACATATATTTAAAAAAAACCACTTACCTGCCCAGTTTATCTGTGATTCTTTTCTTCTTCACTTTCTTGATCATCATCGCTTCCATATGCAGCCAATTCTGTGAGCGCTTCGGTTGTAGTTTTGCTTGGGGTATTATAATTTGTTAAATTAAGTCCCTGTGAAAGCACTTTTAAACTTTCTAAAGTTTCATTAGATACAATTGATTTGCTTTTTAGGGATGAAGTTGAATCCGAATCGTTATTAACCAATTGTAAATTTTCTGGTTGATGTCCAACATATTGCTGGTCATCACAAGTTTCTAATCCATCCGAATTTTGAAATTCCTCAGAAGCTAAAGACTCCTGATTAATATTATCGTCTATTCGAGGACGTTTACTAATAAAATCAGTATTTGCTAATGTAAACTCGGCAGGAAGATTTTTTATTATTGCTTGTGCTGCCATGGCTTCTGCTTTTCTCTTAAATTCTGCTTTAGCTCGAGGATTAGGGTCATCTGTAGCCCATCTATCAAAATAAATCATTTATTATGATTATTTCATTAAATGATAATTTTTATATTAATGAAATAACTTACCTTACATTGAGCACCTAATCGAATCATTCGATTAAAATTGTTATATTATTCATATCCTGTATAACCACAATAAAATTTAATAACCTCTTTTCTCACCTCATTTCTATCTAAACTCTGATTGCTCATTGCCTCTTTCGCAAATTCAGCATTAAGAGAACTATAATATGTCACAAAGGCAACTCCTTTATCTTTAAGTATTTTGACTAAAAATAGTAATTTAATCTAATTAGTTAATTGCTGAAACTGAAAAGTAAAAGTAAAAAAAAAAAAAAAAAAAAAAAAAAAATTTTGTCAAATTACTTTTTTCGATTTCTCCCCATTCTTCAAAATGCTTTCGTACAATTACCTATTTGTTTTTTTAATATACAAAAAAGAATATTTAACCATAATAATACAATAAGAGATAGAAAAAATGGTAATAATTAAAAATTATGATAAGGGGCAACATTTCCTTTCACCTCCATGTCAGGGCATATTGTCACGTGACCGACATAAAGTGTCCTGTTCTCTCTATTAAAAGAACCAATGCCACCCATATCTTCTCGATATTCACTAAATTTATCTCGTCCAAAAGAATCGATAGTCGTATCAACTGGATCTGATTCGGTTGGTATTCTATGCCAATAATTACATTCATGCCTATTAGGAAGATTAGGAGTTTAAGAACTTGAAAGTTGCCAAAAATTTAACAGATCATAGATTTTGAGAATTTACCCAAATGGACAACACCCCCTCGCAAAATAAAGGCAAAAATATGTATCAGGAATTTTGTCACCTTTCGTCTCTCCAGCGTCAAGTTTTATGTTACAACGAGTTGTTGCTTTTTCTCTAATAAAAGAAAGTTAAAGTTTTGAAACCTCAAAAAAGTCCATATATTTAATTACTCTTACCTTGTAAACTTCGACACCTTTTCTCCTCCGGACCATTTATTATACCAGATATTGTAAAAAGTTCCTGATCGATCAGCAGAAGCAACTTTATTCGGCCCTACTTTAAGAACGGATTCGTCTACCTGTAAAATCGAGTAATTGGAATGAAGTTTGTATAAACGTATATTCTTGTATTTAAAAAAAAAATGCGTACCTGTTTCCTTGCTGGTTTCATGCTGAAAAAGTTTAAATTTGGAGGAGACACAAATTTGATATTCCCAAATATTTTTTTTTTTTTTATGCATAAAATATAAGCCAATGATTATCCAAGTACAAATCAACAAACAAATATTTGATTATCTATAATTTTTTTTTTTCTCTCAAGAAATTTTTGATATGGCAAAAAACAGAAAAGCAACCAAAAAATTTCAAAAAAAGCAATTAAAACCAACAATAGAGAAACGACGTAAAGTACAGAAATTTAAAAAAAGTGTTGATAGACGACAATTCAAGAAAAAATTATCAGGAAACGATACAACCAAAAATACCAATAACAAAAAGGAATCTGAATTGTCCGAGAAATTGCAAACTGAACAAAAACTTTCTGATAGCGATGATGAGTTAGGGTAAAGATTACCATCATTTTAATTAAATTTAAACTTTAACAAGACTATTGACAATTATTAATACTAGGTTAAAGGAAATTAATGATCTCGCACTATCAGATTCAAGTGAAGAAACTTCAGAGGAGGATGATATTGAGAACTTTCAAATAAGTGATGGAAGCGAAGATGATGGAAGCGAAGAAAGTGATGTAATTAAGGATCAAAATAATAATAGACAACCCAAATCTCATCAACAAAAAAAACAAAAGCAATCTGTACAAAAAGATGTTTTCGAACTTAAGAAACAACTTGAGGAATTGAAAGATAAAGATCCAGAATTTCATAAATATTTAATAGAAAATGATCAAGAGTTAATAGAATTCGATGTATCAGATTTCGATTCAGACTCAGGAAGTGAAAAGGACTATAGTGATGAAGATGACATTGAGGAAAATAATGTTGATATTAAGAAATCTGAAAGTAATAATATGGAACTCGATAGCGAAAATGAGGTAGATTATACTGTCAACTTTGGCATGAACTTGATATACTTTTGAGTATTTATAGTATTTATATGTTTTTATGCGATAATAAATCATCAGGGTGATGAGGAAGAGGAAAAAGCAGCTTTGAGAGAAGCTGGACTAGATGATGATTATGATGAAAGTGTTCCGGAATTAACGTCTGAAATGATCAATAAATGGATACTTTCTATGACTGAGGTATGAATTTATGAAATCTACAAATTTTTGTAATGATTAATATATATTGTAACATCTCATATAAATAAATATATTTCAGAGTAATGCCTTGAGCGCTACGCATGAATTAGTTTTGGCTTTTCGTGCAGCAGCACACATTAATGAAGATGAATCCGTTCAATCTTTTTCATATAGAATATCTGATCCATTAGGTATTTGGTAAATTTTTGATGTATCATATTATTAAATTATAAGAAATATGTTAAAATAAAATGCTTATTATTTATTATTTTAGTATTTAATAACCTCATGGTAGTTGGTTTAAAGCATATTCCCGACGTTTTTGATCATCATTTGGGTGCAAAAGGTTCCGATGCAAGAAATCCGTAAGTTTAGTTCTTTAACCCCCCCCCAACAATTTCATATTCTAAATAATTTGATGTTTATTACTATAGAAAGTTGATCTGTGCGCATCGAAAGTGGAAATCGATTCAAAATTTAGTGAAGTCTTTCTTAAATAGTGTTATTTATATACTTAAACAATTAACAGAGAAGGATACATTATTTTTTATCATCAAAGAATCAGAAAAGTTAATTCCCTATTACTCGTGTTTTCCAAAATTGGCTGGTCAATACTTAAAGGTCTTATTACAACATTGGGGAACTTCAGAAGACAAAGTTCGAGTTGTAGCTTTTATTAATATTCGAAAGCTTGCGTTAACCGCACCATCTCCATTTATCGATCTCTGTCTCAAGGTAATACAGATCAAGGGAATTACGCGTTACTTTATTAAAATTACTAAAATTTTATTCTACTAGGGCATTTATTCGACATTTGTTCAATTTTGTAAAGAAACTTCTGTATTTACAATATCTTCCATTAACCTCATGAGTAATTGCGCGGTTGAAATTTATGGGCTCGATTTTAAAAGGTCCTATCAATCTGCCTTTGGGTATATAAGACAATTGGCTATTCATCTTAGAAATTCTATGAATATGAAAAGTGAGGTAAATATTAGGGAAGAAATTTTTTGTAATATTTTCAATTTATTCTTATGAATTTCTTTGAATAATTTAGGAAACGTTTAGTGCGGTGTATAACTGGCAATATATACATTGTATAGAACTTTGGTCCAAAGTATTGGCAACATATTGCGACGAACAAAGTGTTGCAACAACTGGAAAAAGTCCTTTACAAGATTTAATATATCCATTTGTCCAAGTCTGCATTGGAGTAATAAAATTAAATCCATCTGCTCAGTATTTCCCACTTCAATTTCATTGTATGCGCGCATTGATACATTTAACGCAAAAGACCGGAACTTTTATACCGCTTGCACCTTACCTTTTTGAAATTTTGCATTCTGCTGAAGTTTGCAGAAATGCAAAACCTTCTACATCGAAACCTTTAGATTTTACAATATGTTTGAAAGCACCAAAAAGCTATCTACGTACAACCGTATATCAGGTATTTTGACTTGAGAATTATGTTATTAAAGAATTTGCATGGGTAAATAATAACTTTTACGCGTTTATTTGTTGACAGGATGGAGTATGTGAGGAACTTACAGAACTTTTATTAGAATATTACGCAAGTTTTTGTTTATCAATAGCGTTCCCAGAATTAATAATACCAGCTGTCTCTCAAGTATGTTTATATTCAAATTATTTAAATGCTTTTATATCTTGTCGCTTTATTATAAGCATTATATCGATTGAATTTATATAGATTAAACGGTTTATTAAAGTTTCAAAAAATTTCAAAACCAATAAAAAGTTCCAACAATTAGTTCTAAAGGTATATTGAAATTTTTTTTTTTTTTTTTTTTTGTTAATATTACTAATTCTATATTTAAATAGTTGGAAGAAAATGGAAAATTTATTGAGCGACATCGAAAAAATGTTGAATTTGGGCCCGGGGATATCGAGAAAGCGGTACGCATTTATTTAAATTTCAAAATTCAAAGGTTTTATTATTTACTTATTTTATTTGTTAAATATGAAATAGAAATCATTTTTAAGAGATGTTAGTAAGGATTCGACACCTCTTGGATCATATGCTAATACACTTAAGAAATTAAAAGAACAACGAAGAAAATTAATGGAAACAAACTAAAATACAATGCTCCTACATTCATAATTGTCTACTTTTTTCATCTAAATATTAACTTTTTAATGTAATATTATTGTAAAAATTTGATCAAAATTCTTCATTACTTAAAAAGAATTTCAATAATTAGAAGTGTTACTAGTAAAATCACATTATAGATCATATGATTTACAATATTTTACTAGCAACATTTTCATATAGTATTATTTATAATGAAGAAGTGAATATGTTAAATTCATATAGAATTTGAGATATGAATTGCATAAAACAAGTTAAATTCAAGAATTTTATACTCCAATTAGAATGATTTGATTTAAACATTATAAAAATGATTATTATAAATTAAAAAGAGAATGTGATATTATTTAAAGACCAATTATTTTCATAATAAATTATAAAATTTATTATATTAATATTAAAATACTATTTTTTAAAGATTTGAATTTATTTTTTATAAAAATTTTACTAGCATAAGTATATAATTAAACACGTGAAATTAATTGATTTTTTTATTTGTATATTATATTTATAATTAATTTTTAAATATGAATTAATATTACAAATTATATAAATATTGTTATAAAAAAAATATAAAATATTTATAATCTATATATTAGCTTTTGTTTTTTTTCAATTAATAAAATTTATAATATAATTTAAAGAAATAAAATACTAATAAATAATTAATAATATTAGTAAAAATAAAGAATATATATATTATTTGTTTAAATAACGTATTATACTAATACTTAAAAAAAAAACCTTTCAAATTCTTATTTTACATTTTTTGAAAATAATTCTTTTATTACTAATTATTTTATATAATAGGTATAACGTATGAGACATAGTAGAGAGGACAAGCCTCAAAAAAAATTTGGACAAAAGAAAACATCTGAAAAATATTCATTCTTTTTTTTTCATTAACGATTCTTTATCATCGAATACTATATTACATTTAAACGTAAATTTTTATAGGAAATCCCAAAAAATGAAATACTTTCCGTTCGAAACCAAATAGATAATATAAAATTTTTTGCCACATTAATGGTTGTTAAGCAGCTAACAGAAAAAAGCGTAAGAACCAATATATTCGAATATATACAATTTCATATTATTTAGAAACGAACTGTTCGGTAATAACGGCCCGAAAACATTTTTCAGCAAAGGAATAATTTATTAAATAACTGCGCCTTTCTTATATGTTTTCATTCGCCACGCAATTTTTTTTTTCGGCCGGCAGTTTATTTTACATTAAGGCTTTTTTTAACCACTTCGAATGTTTTCAAAAATTTATTTCTAGCTCCAATTGTATTTACTCCTAATTTTTGTAATTTTTCACCATCAAAATGAATTATTTCTTGCCATTTCATTCCATTGAAACAATTTTTATATTTTTGTAGCCTAAGGCCTGACAACCATTGAGGAAAATCTAAAAAAATTATAAAAGACTTTACCATTTTTTTTTCATTTTTAAGAAAAAAACTTTAACTATTACATTACTAACCTTCTAATAAACTTTTACTAGCATTAACATAATTTTCCTCAAAATTTATTCTATAACGTTGACTCTTTCCTTCTTTATACCTTATATCCGCATCTTTTCCATCAGGTCCCAAAGGTTGTTTTGGTCTTATCGCTGGGTTACCTTTACCTATATTATCATAAGGTTTGTGAAATCTATCGTCTTTATAGTAAGTTGTAAATTTTGTTGCATATTGCTGTGTAGAAATAAAAAAGTATGGAATCTTAGGTGACAACTTTGTGGAGGAATATAATAAGGATAAATTTTTAGAAGAAAAATGTAATAAATCAAGAGAACGATAGATTGATGACAAAATTGTTTTTGACATTTTACCAATTTTGATACATAAAAAAAACTAAAAAAACAAAAAAAAAATTTGTCCCGTAAGCCACTAAATGATTAGATACATTATTGATTATCTTACGCCACATTACGTAACATTTTTATTTTTTTTATTGGCGATTCAATTTTTTCCATTCATATAAAAATGTCTCTTATTCGTAGAGCACTTACATTAAAATCTTTTTCAAATCATATTACTAAATCAATAACATCACTTCTTCGCTTAACCTCTCCGACATCTCTTACTATAAATTCTCTCCAATTTTCAATTAGACATTATGTCATAGAAAGTACGAATCGTGTAACTTCTACTAAAGAAAATTCGGGTCATGTAACCAATGATGCCTTTACTAAAGAACATGTTACTAATGATTTTCCTACCATTCCTAAGGGAAAGGTTGCATTTTGTTTAGCAGAAATAGATAAGTCGGAGCTAAAAGTGTCAAGACCTACTACAAAATGGAGAATAGTACGCAAAAGAATTTATGTAGAGAATAGAAAAAGATCATTTATTAAAAAGAATATAGTTGATCAGGTTAATTTTGAAGCATTGGAAGGTATGATTAATTGATTACGTTTTATTTTGGATATTTAATTTATTATTTACACTATTGCATTGAAACATTAAGATTTCAATGAATGGCTTAGAAAGCTTCGATTTAAAAAATGGGCTTGGGTATTTGAAGGAATGAAATGGCAGGATATAATTCAATTAAATGATACGCAATTAATGGAAAAAGGTCTCACAACTTTTATTGTTAGAACTGAATTACTTTACTATTTTAATATTATTAAAACAGCCAAGGTAATTTATTTTTTTCATTCTACTGTTTATTACCTTATTTTTTGATTTTGATTTATTGTATTTATAGGCTAATGAAAGATCAAAGGTTATTACTGATTCATCACAATAATGATATGAGAGTTATCCTTACTTTCAACTCATCCAAAAAAGAAGCCATTTGTAAGAGTAATATACAATTTTCATGTTTTTAAAATAATGTTCGTCTTTACGAAAGAGAATATAGATTAAGAAATTCATTAGAAATCATAATAAAAATCATTTTCTTTTTTTCAATTATTATCTTTGAAATAAGTTTTATAAGTTGTTTACTTGTGCTTTGCCAACTAAAATGACGGTATAAAATAGTTTAAGTCTTCAATCGGTGCCATAAACACTGGTTAATAAATATAGTTATTAATAATTGGATCGAAATATTCGTGTCAATAGTTTAATTATTTTCTGAATTTTTACTTATCATTAATTTATATTTTTTAATTAATATTGTATTATTTATGCTAATGCTTCAAAATAAACTCCTTTTAAGTTTAGATGTAAATTATATAGATAATTTCTTTGATTAAATATTTATTTGTTTTAATTTAACTAATATATGAATACTTAGAAAAAAAAACCCCATTAAACAAAAAATAAATATATGATTTAAAAATAAAATGATTTTTTTTATATAGTTTTTTTTTATTATTATTACAAGTAATATAAAGTTTGGATATTATTATTATTATTATTGATATATAATTTTGAGGATAAAGCTATGTGATTATATAGAAACATTAGATTATGAAATGAAAGTTAAGTGCAATTCTGATTTTTTCATTGTATAATCTAAAAATTGATTATTATGTGTAACTTATTCTTAAAAGTAAATTTATAATGCCTATTTTGAGATTTAATAAAGAAATTGCTAAAAATGTGAAATCAGAATCCAAAAGATATAACTGTTTATTGTATAATTCTAATAATTAAATTTTATATGTAAATAAAAATAGTATAATATTAATTATTATCAAAAGGTAGATTAAGAATGCTAACTTTGAGTTTATATAAAAAAGACTTCCAAAAAGATAAAATTTATGTATTAATATTAAGCTTAAACCTTATCTATAAAATCTATACCTCTGAAAATTAAGTGTTA
The DNA here is from genome assembly GCA_946474995.1 of Funneliformis geosporum. Taxonomy (NCBI): domain Eukaryota; kingdom Fungi; phylum Glomeromycota; class Glomeromycetes; order Glomerales; family Glomeraceae; genus Funneliformis; species Funneliformis geosporum. Next base: position 21,191 of record CAMKVN010000940.1, read on the forward strand.
TGTGTAATTATATTATTTTATAGTAAAACTGCTGAATAATATATTATTATATAATTCAGATAAAATTACTTTAACTTTTAAATCTATCTATAGTTATATTCTATTATAATCACATAAACAGCTTATCCCAAATGTGTGACTATAAAGAGAGTTGACTGTAAATTTAAGTGTTACATTTATTTATAATACTTAATTTAAAGTTTATACTATTTATTCTTAGTATATTTCTTTTAATATATCCATTAACTTACTATTAGATTTAGATCAAATAAACTTTTTTACTAGAAAAACTTTATAAAATCCATTATTATTAGTTTTGAAGACATTATAAATTTAATTAAATTAAAATATAGGTTTAAATTTATCATAAAAAAAATTCATTTATTATTTACATTTGATAAAAACAAGTTATCTTTTATAGTAATAAAATAAAAAACCAATCAAAAAAAACTCAAAGGATTGAAATTTATTAATATAAATAATATATAAATATTAGATGTTTTTATAATAAAATATACTTGATCAAGAGCTATTTAAAATTTCAAAGTTCATAATTTCAAAGAGTTATAATCCTGAGATTTATAATTCTAAATAAATATATTCATAAATAATCATAATTTCAAATAGTCATAATTTTCAAATATTATTATTATTGTATTTCTTTAATTACAAATAATTTAAGAAATATGAAAAATATTAAGTATTTTTTAAGAATTTTAATATGAGTTTAATGAATTATATTAAAGATTTTTAATTTTTGCTTTTTATAATTTAGCAAAAATCTTTATCTCATAATTGTTTTAACTTTTTAGTATTATATTGTTACACTAAAAATCATTAGGATGATCTTCCTAATGTAGATCCTTAGAAAACTATGTTAACTTTGTTAATTTCGTTTACGTCGTCTAGCTCGTTTACATAGTTTATTTAGTTTATTTAGTTAACTTATTTTATTTATTTTATTTTTTTTACTTAGTTTATTTATTTTATTTATTTTATTTCTTTTACATTGTTAACGATTATATATATTTTATTTTATATAA
>CAMKVN010000941.1:0-22212 GCA_946474995.1 Funneliformis geosporum
AATATAGTAAAGAAAAATAAGAAATATAATATAAATAAGAAATTAAAGATATATAAGAAATTATAGATCGCTAAGATTACTAAGAAATTAGAGAAATTATAGAAATCATAAAAATTAGAGAAAGTTGGGATCCATAATCAATGGAATCATCATTCGCTAATTATAATTGGCACAGTATTAATGCATCATAACTAGATTATCACTAACAAAGTTTAGCAAGCTTCACGTTGGTTGCATTGATTGTTTCTGCAACTTTTTTTATGTAGCAACATTAGGGGTGGAGTAACGTTAGGCACAATAATCTCTTCAATTGATTTTTGAAGGGGTTGGTTTGCTTAAATAAACTTTGAGCTTTGGGATGAGCCAAGTCATGAATAATTATTTTACAAAAATCCTTGGATTGGAATTGGGGTTGCCAAGTATTCTCTGATTTATTTTCTATTTCTTTCTGAGATTTATGTCAAATTTTTTTCTACGCATCAGGACATTCTGTACATAGACTAACTTTTGGGTACATAGGGTTTCTTACAATCACTATACAATAAAATTCAAAAGCATTGCAGAACTTTTGGTGTTAGATTATAATGATCTTATAAATATAAATCTTATTATATTTCGGTGTAGTTAAAAAAAGCCTGCATATTAAAGAATTTTATCAATAATGATCAAAAGATGCAATCAGATCATTGCATTTATATATCTTAGACATAACTGTTGCAAATCACGTGGTCACCATTACTTGTGATTTTTTATATTGATCAAATTTAATGAAAATCAACGTAAAGACAATTTAAATTTATTATTTTATTACATATTCTAGGATGACACCAATTACACAAATGAATTATTTGATAATGGCAACTAAAGACTTCAAAGTAATCATTTGTATAGGAACCTATAATAATGCTAATAAGAATCAAACATCCTAAAATCAAGTTCAATATTGAAATTCCTTAAAATTAAAAAACTGATATCAAAATTCCAGAACATAGACTTTATTGAATATATAATCAAATAGTTCCTAAATTTTTTTAATGTCAAATTTACAATTATATTTTATTTTAGAATTTATTAACATAAATGGGTTGTAGTTTGGAATGTAATTTCATTTGTGGTTAGTCAGAGATACTATCACTTTTTATACTGCAAGATAATGCTTAATGTTTATTGGTTAAATTTATTTAATATAATCACGTAAACAATAAATCTCACAAGGAGGATTCTATAGTAACATATAATGACATAATATCTGTCACTTTCCTAATCTAATTATTTTTTAAAATTTTTTGATAATCTTTTTTTCTTTTTAATATATAATCATGAAAAGTATACGAAAAAATGTTGACCTCAAGGAAAACATTGGGAATATTATGACTGTTCTGAAAATATACAAAATAGTCATGCTTATGCTATTTGTAAATTTTATATTTTTTCTTTATATCGAGAAGAAAATGCAAAAATGAAAAGTTATATTGCTAATCATTGTAAGAAAGCATCTGATTATATGAAAATACTTTCAAAAACATTCCAATTCTGAAGAATTTTATAATTTACTTTCTGCTAATACTAAAAAATGAAAATTAATTGATAAAATACAAACTTTATTAAAATAATTATTTAATCAACTTGAAAAATTAACATTAGAATATATAAAAAGAATTAACTGTATTTTAGTAAAATTTTTTGTTTGTTGTGGTATTTCTTTCAAATTGTTAAAAATCAATTTTTCATAGATTTTATTAAAGAATTAAATCCATCCTATACACTCTCATCAAGAGAAATTTTATCTGAAAGATTAATTGAAGAAAAATTAAGCAAAGTTAATTATAAAGTAACTGAGATCCCTTTATATAATCACAGTAAATCATATCTATATTAATTTTATTATACAAATAATATCTAAAATATTTAAAAATAAAAAAAGTATTTCTTATGAAACTATTACTATTTGAATCCTCAAATCCTCTCTCTGATTCTTTCCTGAAAATTTGACTATTTTTTCAAAAATATTAAAAACTTTTAAAAATAATTTTTATTAAATAAATTAAATACAAACAAATAAACCACTTTTATAATTTCTAATACTATATCCTCTAACATTTAGAATTTTATAGCAATGTTTTGCTAAAAATACAGAACATTTTTACAACTTATTGCTCATATTACTTCACAACTCACTAAAAAAATATAGCTATAGCAAAATTTTTGGACTTTCAAATACCAGAAATATTCTGGCTTATTAGAAAACTTAACTTTGAATATGATAAAATTTTTTCTGAAAAAATAGAATTCCCTAAAAATTTTATTAAACAAATAGCATGCACAGCACACTTACAATACACAAAGTTAACACAAATGATTTTGCTACTAAAGAAACTAAAGAAATTATTAATAACACTATTAATAATATTTTGGGTAATGACTTCTCTGTTAATAATTTCCATAAAGGAATTCTTTCTTCTTTCTCTAACACAAATGTTGATAATAATACTGATGCTAATACAGTTATAACAATAATCAAAAATGATACTTTTTTACATCAATCAAATAAACAAAGGAATAAACAGAAAAAAATACTTCAACAATCACATCTACTATTTAACAAACAAATATAACTTTATTATTCCTTAATCATAATAATCCTATCTTAATAACTTACGCATTAAATTTAAACTTGACATGTGATAACGCAGACATACTCTTAATTATACTAATCTTAATACAAACGTATCTATGCATAATACTAATATGGTAATGCATAATACTATTACACATTAAAATTATTTTTAACATACATTTAATAGGATCCTGAACTATACTAATATAACTCACATTTGAGTTTGCATAGAGTTTATATGTAATCTTTACCAAAAGTTGCTTATTTTTACAAATTTACTTATCTTACATACCCATTATTTCAATAACCAGTAATTCAATTTTAATGAAATTATAACATTGAGAGGAATTTAATGGTAGTAATTTTATCTTTCTAGTATTAATATTGATCGAGTTATGCTATATACAGTCAACCCTTGATATAACGAATTTTATGTCCTGAACTTCAACTTCGCTATAGAGCTATAGTGAATTTTTTAAAGAATTTGATTGGCTAGTTTGTTATAACGAGGGTAAATTTAATATAGTTGTCCAAAAAATTCGTTATATAAAAATTCGCTATAGAGAGGTATGACTGTAATATAATTTTAATTGCATGTTCTTATTATATTTGTGAGTTCTATAGTATAGTTCAGGGTCCTTATTTAATCACATCTCTCATATATCTCCTTTTAATATGAAAGGTTATGTTTTTATCAGATTTAATCAATTAAATCTTATCAATACTTACTTTGCAAACAAATCTGGATTTGTAAATCTTGATTAAAAATTCTATAATGGTAATGTTAACATTTTTATTGAATTTAATAATCAAAAACTTCTTCTCAGTGCAAATTGATGAAGTTTTCATTACTTATCCCAATATATACTTTATCATGATACCACTTTTTCTTCTATTTCCAATACTCCAGTTTATAGACTTAAAGTTGTTCCAACTAATATTACACAACAACATATTAAAAAAGCCTTATCTTACTATGGACCCATTGTGTATATTAAAGATAAATTCAGAAATAGATATGATTCTTCTTATGATATCATTATCACATTTAAAAGACTTACCAAAACTCATTAATTGAATCTCGTTTGGGCTCATAAAATCAATTTAATCATATAGGGTCTTTGCAATAGAAAGAAGGGAAACTGCCGGAAAAAATTAATTTTACTTTTATATGCCAAATATGATTTTTATGCTGAAATATGTTCAAATTTAGCATTAACTCACTTTTGATTTTTCTGGCATTTCCTCTTTTCTATTGCAAAGGCCCCATATGATATGCTCATATTAATACTTCACTTAAGGAAATTAAAGCCAAAAATAATTTTGTGGCTGATTTTAAAGAATTCTCAAACAAAACTACACCTGCTAAAGCTTTTCATTCAATGTATTCTTATGAAGCTCATTCTTGTTATTTCCACAACAACATCGCTTATTTTGCATTTTCAAATGAGTTAAATATAAATTGTGCTTGTTCTATAAGAATTCTTTATAATGGATATAAATTGGACGGCTGACCTCGTATCCTCAGTAGATCTTATAATCTCACTCAATAACTAATAACTCCCAACTTCATCTTATTAATATAATAAAAGAAATAGACATAATTTGACCTCACAAAATTCAGGTTGATCAATGCAGACTGATCAACATTTTGCATCATCATGTTCTACACCTTTTATGTCTAATAATCATAATGATACAAAGGGAAAAGCCAAAGACCTTTCTAATAGCTTTTTACCAATGAAAGATCTTGATCTACTTACTGCTATACTTAACAAATTATAAGAATTGAATTTGATTAAAGCTCATCTATCTAAATTAGATTTACAATTCCTCACTTTCTCTAATCATGATAGGATTCCTGTTCAATGCTTATATAACAAACATATCAGGCGAATTAATGATAAAGGATGGATATTCATACTAATAACTTGAATATTCCAGCTAATAATATAGATATAGACTCTTTTCTTACTAACCAAATCTTGGAATTTCATATACAACATGAATATATCACTAATAAAATAGATTCAGATATCATATACATTAATGATGATATTGCAAATAAAATCATAGATAGAGATACTATCAAATTCGCTACTCACAATGTTTTAGAACTGGCTGAAAAAACTGATCCAATTAAGTCTTTCCAAATTTTTGAACATTGTCATCTCAAAAAACTAGACTTTGTTAGTATAACTGAAACATATCATAGAAATTTTATGTTTTACAAACATAATAAAGATTATGATTTCACATCTTTTTGGAGCAAACTGAATCCTAGCGAATCTCATGCTGGAGTTGGACTTTTGATCTCTAAACAATAAACCTAATATATAGTTCATTCACATACCTCATTGTCTAGATATATATATATGTTGACCTTTTATAAAAGGTCATATAAAACTACATATTTTTAGCATATACATTCAAGCTAATTGCAATGATAAGACTTTTGCTCACCATAATCATCTCCTGTAAAAAGAAATCTTTCAGCTAATTGATGATAGTATTAAACATCAATTTCATTTAATCATTATGGTAGATTTCAATGTTGATATAGATTTATATCACATAAACTTAGAAATAACAAACCACTGGAATTGTGTTTTTCTTTAATTGAAGGCCTCTCTCATCAAAATTTTTTGGACTTACAATTAATTAATAATGAGGATATAATACTTACCTTCTTTTCACATAGTTATTATAACTACTTGAATACACCTTGTCGACTTGATAGTATCTTCACTTTACCTAACTTTGCTATCGACTTTTCTATTATGGTGTGTCACAATCACAGTTATACAAAATTGATCATAGACTATTCACAGCTTTTTTGCTAACTTTACAAAAAGCTAACTCTCATCAACAAAATAGTAAACGTAAAAAGTTTAATTTTTCAGTAATGAACAACCTATAAATGAAACATTTATTCAGAAAACTTGATCAATTCATCAAATGCTAAATATTGATCACATCAATCAACTTTCTACATCATTATCAAATATGAATCTGAAAATGTATTCAAAATGCTATTATTACCATTCCAATAAAACTTTGGATTTTTACTGATCAAAATAAACCAAAACCAAGGAGCTAGTTATTTATTATAATCAAATGAAAAAGTTAAATAAGATCATTTTCAAATTTCGTACTTCAAGGATTAAATCTAATATATAGCCTATTAGTTCTGAATGGTTTAAAGACGTTGCTATCATTAGTTCTATTATCGCTAAGGCAAAACTTCCTAATGTTGAATTTTCCAGTTTTTGGATTTTGACAATATCATTCACACTAAACGTCTTATTTTTTGACTTTATTATAATCTCAAAGCTCTTTCTAGAATTGAGAAAGAAACTTTAATATAACAAAAAATCAAATACCATATTAACAAAAGATATCTTCAATATAAAATTACTCTAGAAAAGATGATCCAGTCAGCTTATAGACATTCAAAAAAACTATTATTCTCGACTATTTTCTTATTAATGTTAACGATACCTACAAAAAAGCTTATCACAATTAAATATTGATCAAGGAAAGCATTCTACGCCTAACTATGCTTTTTTCATCGATAATTATGTATTTCATATCTTTAACCTTTCCTGTAGCTGTTTTAACCACTTTCCATCTATATCTATATTATTGTTGTTATCTCCTGCATTACTCTTCGTTGTTTTATTTTTTCATATTAATATTTTAGACGTTCTTCGTGCTGTTTCTTAGTTTCTTTTTCTATCATTTTTTGTTTTTTTCTGATCCTTACTAAGTCATGTTTCTCGTTCCTTAACTGTTTCCATTTCTCTCTCTTTGTATTTTCGAAGTGTGCCTTTGCTGACAGATTTATTATTCATTTTGTAGATGTAATTATTTATTTTTTTTATCAGGCTTTGAAACTAACAATTCATGTTGCGAACTCTTTGCCTCTTTCTTGAACGCTTCCGAATTACTTTTATGGTAATCAATCTTTCCTTTATATGTGATTTATAATATTATTATGCTGGATCAAACCCAGATATATTTGCTTTTACTTTTATAGGAACTGTTCTTAATTAAATTTAAACTATTTGATTCTTTATTTATTTAAACATTAACTTAAAAAATTTACATTTAATTCAATAAAAAAGAAACTTTATTTATATAAAAAATATAAAATATAACGAAGTTTAATTAATCTATATACTAAAATTAAGTTAATCTTTCATCTTATTTTCCCCATCAATAATCTATGTCTGTATGTATTAACCATTATAATTTAATAAAAAAATTATCTATTAGTAAATTTTTATAAAAAACTCAAAATAATTCTATGGTTCACATAAAGAGCTCTGAATTCACAATAGTTCCTATTCCCTAGTAGATAATATAGATTTTAAGGAAAATTATTTATTTTTTGAAATATTTATATTGTTAATCAAATGACTTTATATACTATTCTAAGATTATTATTTCAGTTTAAATTACCAATATTATTAAATTTAATTAATGAAAATATAATTAATCTAAATAAAAAAACTTATTTATTTAGTTTAAATTAATTTACTGAAGAAATGCTAATTGGACTTGAAATAATATTTGAATAATTATTATGTTTTAATCAAAATAATCAATCAATTGAATATTTATAAGACTTTGATTATGATATTATTAATACAAAAAATTATTAAACAAATTGATATTAATTTTTAATATCCACTTCCTAAAGTTGTTATTCTTGAAGTTAAAGGAAATCCAAATAGAGATGATGAGATCCTTACTACTTGTAATAAATATTTTGAAAACTTAAAATTTAAATAATAATGAATTAATAGAAATATGTTATGATAAGACTATTTTAGACATATAAATTAAATTACATAAGATAAATACAAATATTAGGTCTTTATTATGATAATGACATAATTCTAAAAATATGTGTAATGTTCTATTAAATTTTTTTTCAAGTTATAAATCTATAATTTAGCAGCTATTTTAGATATAAAATTTTTTTTAAAATTTTTTACTAAATTAAAATTAGTTGTTAATTATAGATCAATTTGTTATGCATTAAATTTAATATGAATAGCTATTAGTTGTTCAATAAAAATATATTGTATCAAAAACAATATTATTTTTAATCAAATTGAAGATAAAACAAATAGCTTATTTAAAATATGATATTGTTTTTATAAATGGGGTAGTTGGCGGAAATTACATCAAGCAGGAATATGTATAGAAAATACAAATGCTAACTTAAATCTTTAGTAGCATTTGTATCTTTATTTCTAACAGTTGGCAAATTAAATTACACTAAATCAACTATTCAATTTCTTGCTTTATTAGAAAAATATCAAAAAATGAAAGAATTATTTTGGTATGCTAGATCAGTTAATTTTACACGTGATAAACATTATTATGTTTTTGATAAAGTTCTAGAAAAATTTGGAGTAAAATTTATTAAAGAAAATATTACAGGAAATGTAATTAATGAAGATAATTTAAAAAATCAAATAAAAAGCTCACAAATTGAAAGAGAAAGAATAGATTTATTATTTAGTGAGTTTATTAGTAATTATATAATAACTGAAAGAAAACATTTAATTGATCAAAGAAAAGAAGCTTTAAAGACTTTAATAAAATCACTTATAGAAGCATTTGAATCTGTAGAACCTATAAACATCAATTATTTAAAAATTGTAATCAAATATATTTGGAAGGATATCAAAAATTAATTGGATATTATAATGTAAGATTAGAAAGATTAAAAGTAATTTATTACCGAGAAGTATTGAAAATTGAACCAATAAATACTCAAGAAAGGAAAGCAAAAGAAGTTATAGTTAGCAAAGTTAAAGATGCTAAAAAACTAAAAAAGAAATAAAAGTAACAGATAAAGAGCTAAAGAAATTAATTTGTAAGGTGAATCTTTTATAAAAAGAAATCATCCTACTATTAATAAATCAAATAAAAGTTTCAATTTACAAATAATTAACTTCAATAAAGAACAAACTATAAACTCAACTGTAGAAGGTAGTCCAAATATTTAAGAGAGTCTATCACTAATAAAGTAAGTAAAATCACGCATCATAATATCACAATCTGAAAAAAAAATCCTTCAAAGTTAGATGACAGCAAATTTTTCTACTAATAAAAAAAATAGAACAAATATTAGTAATATTAAAATAACATTAGGATAGATGGGATAGAAAGAAAATTAGAGATTATTGAAGTCATTATAAATTAAAACTAAAATAAAAATGTTTTGATTTTGTAAACATCTTTTGGTAAAAAAAAATACATATTTCTTATAATTATACTAAAAAAACTTTGTAAATTCATAATTATATGATAAATACAAAAGAATATTCAAATATAAAAATAATTAAAAACCTTAATTAAAATAAAATTATAAATCTTATTTTATTATAAACTAAAAAATGGCTTGCTGTTATTAAGTTTAAAACTAGAGTCTTAACCAATAAATCAATAAGAATAATAAATAGTGTATCACATAATAATTTAAATTTTAATTTGCTCAAATCAATCCTGAATTTTTTGATAGATAAAGTATTCCTTTATTATATTTTGGAAAATTAGTAACAATAAGATTTGTTTATTTAATTGTATAATACTGATTTATTAATATTAAATGTTAATTGTTCTTTTATTATTATATAAATGGAAGAATATTGTATTTAATATTTTAATAAAGATTTAATCTGATGAAAGTCTGTTGTTTTTTAATTTTTATAGTAATAAAGTATTTATAATAAAAATTAAATAAAATCACTTAACATTTTGCATTTAAAATTTAAAATAGAAAAATAAAGTACTAACCTTAAGACACTCTGAAAGAGAAACAGCCAAAAGAATGAGATGGATAAACAATGTGATGCATGTCTAACACAGAATCATGAAAGAAAATGTAAAAAAAAAGCAAATAAAGAATATAATGCTTGACTTGCAAATGATCGTAAACGTAGAGCACAAAAAATTTAATAGAGATATTTAAGGAATGTAGAAACTGTAGAAACTGTCTTAATCGTGAAAGTGAGCAAACATATGATACATAAGTTCAAAAACGTAAGAAATAACTAATGAACATCAAGAGTAAGTTGAAAGAAACTGATGTTAGAGCAAAAGGAACACAAAGTATTAGTGAATATAAATATCAGATATTGTAAAACTTTTACAAAAAAATGAATAATATTTGATACTTATCATGTTCTATATGTAATAAGTGAATCACATCAATGTTTTTTGTTAAGAAAAAGTGTTGCTAATACAATATAAAAAAGGTGGTACCTAATAAATTCTCTGCGAAAAATAATATGGATTCAGGTAATGTTTCTAATAAACTTAAAGGATTAATGAAAATTGAAGAAATATTTATAGATGATCAATAGAAACTATACATAATATTATTATATTCGTAAAAATTACATCAGTAAATTTAATAGAACATAATATTGCGTAAACTTATATTCTGTAATATTACAAAAACTTACGAGGCTGATGTAAGATTATGTAAATTTTATTTCGTAATATTCCATAATATTATGATATAATACTACGTAATATTATAGAATATAAACTATGCGAAAGTTTATGGCATAGTACTTTGTAACATTACAGTGTAATATTATGTAAAACTTATAAAAATGTAAGAATTTTGAAAGTTTATAGCATAGTATTTCATAATATTATGATGTAATATTCTGTAAAATTTACGATAATACAAGTTTTTGAAAATTTACGGATAGATTAATGTAATTTATGAAAATTTATATCATCAATTCGTTTATAATATTTATTTAAAACTTTCAGTCGTGTAATATTTCATAATTTACTGAGTTTAATATATTTAAATTTATTTATTTATATACAAATTATGCTTTATCTAAAATAATTTAACAAATAATATGATATAAAAAAGAAAATATTACAAAAATAAGATTATAGTAGTATATATCATCATAAGTCTTATAAAGTTAAACATTGATAAGAATTTTTCTAAATTAAATGGTTGATAAATAAAGAAATTAAATGTTTAAATATTTGATGTTTCAAAAAATTCACATAAAAGTAAAAAAAAAAGACAATTAGTAGAATAGAAAAATAAAAAATAAACTAATTAAAAAGGAAGAAAGTTAGTAAATTAGAAAAAGTAAAAGAGAAAAGACAATTAGTAGAATAAAGAAATCAAAAGAGAGAAAGCTAGTAGAAAAATCAAAAGAAAGACAATTAGTAGAGAAGCAAAAAAGAGACAGTTAGTAGAGAAGCAGAAATAGTTAGTAGAAAAGAAAGAAAATACAGTTAATAGTATTAATATTAATATTAAGATAAAGGGTTTTTATGCCAACTGAATAACTTTTGTTGATAAAGATTAGATTTTTGTTTATTTTTTTTATCATAAAATCTGTAATTATAATTACTTATGAAAAAATTATACATTTTAAATAAATGACCAAATATTTTTAATAAGAAATTTTGTTGAGAAACGAAAAAGATAAAGTTTATTTTTTTTTTTAAAATGCGGTAGATTCGCAAAAACTTTATTGAAAAATAATTAAAAAAAATTATATACTGTATATTCAGAATTTACAAAAATCTCTATCTAGTCACATGTGACTTCATAATATGGACCTTTGCAATAGAAAGGGGGAAACTGCCAGAAAACATCAAATTTATTTTATATATTAAATATGATTTTTAGGCCAAAATATGTTCAAATTTAGCATTAACTAATTTTTTATTTTTTCTGACAGTTTTCCCCTTTTTTATTGCAAAGTCCCCATATAAATATATTATAAAGTCACATGCGACTTAGATTAGGTTATGAAGGTAACTTCATAGTCTATCAGTAACTTCATAATATAATGATAACTTCATAGTCTACTGTTAACTTTATAATATAATGGTAACTTCATAGTATAAAAGTAACTTCATAATATAATGGTAATATCATAATCTAATTATATGATCTGGTGATAACTTTATAACTTACTATTCATAATCTGATAATGACTTCATAATCTACTTATAGGTAGCTTCTTTGCATTTATAGCATTGTTTTAATTATTTCCTATATATTATGGTGGTGATTTCATAGTCTAATAGTGGCTGGAAGTGCTTTATTTTAATGGTAATATCATGATCTAATAGTGACTATTTTCTTCTTATTCTTAATTTGTTTACATAATAAATTCTACATTGTTGGTATTGGCTTTTTATCCTTGTTTGAATGCCTGATTCCATATTGAGGTTGCTGACCCTCTGTGCCAATTTGGTTACCAGTTTTATGTTGAGAATGTGTGTCTATTTGGTTGCCTTCAGGATACTGAAATAGTGTAAAGAAAAAAGATGACAGGTAGCGCAATAAATTCGTGATTAATTTTAGCTAACATTATGCCATAATTTTGGCTGATCTTTTGGACATGTGATTTGAGAATCCAGCTTTGCGCATAGCAGTGACCTGATAGTATCCTGAAATTATCATAGAACTGGTGAGGAACTGATAGGAAGCTAGAGTGGTTCTTTTAATTCACCAGTTTCAGACCACTTATATATCAGCTTGGATGCCAAGTTCTTATGTCTAAAGTTCTGACCGAAATTGTGAAATAGTATTGGTTAGAATTAAGCAAATCTATACTGCATCTTACTGCGTTATAGTCACGCAATACTATTCTGATGACTGAACACCCTCATATAGTTATAGGCTAATGACGGGAATGTTTTAGGAATGTTTTCAGAATCCAATATATATGCATTTGTGTCACATATTTTTTGTATCCAGAATTGGAGATACAATATGTATTATCTTAGCCCAGCCTATTTGATTGCCAAAAAGTGTGTCATTCTGCAATCAAACTATTGCCTATTTGTTGCCAGCATATTGACAAGATATTATAAGCACTTTTGAGGCCTGTTAATAGTTTAAACTGGATTGAAGCAATAAGTATGTTATTTTTGTCATCATGAAATCTCCTGTTACTATGAAAAATTTGTTAGTGATGCTCTTAGTGATACTCTTAGTAACATCCTTACTGGATTACACTCTTATAAGAGTATAATCCAGTTGTGATAGACTGTTACCTAATTTTCATTATATTGTTATCTAGTTACTGTTAGACTGTTACCTTATTACTGTTTTCAGTGCTTTGTAGCCTTTTTATTGCCTTGTAACTATCTGCTTGTTTTCATTGCTTTGTAGCCTTTTTAATGCCTTGTAACTATCCAATTGGTATTGACCTCTTATGCCTGAATGGATATCAAATTCTATTTTGGGGGTTGTTAGCCTTCTGTAAGTATTTGGATACCTGGTTTTATGTTGAGAGTGCTAGCCTTCTATATCTGAATAGGTTTTTAATTCTATATTGATATGCTTACCCTTTACGCCTACTTGATTGTCTGTTAAAATGCCAAATTGTGATAAAAAATGCGTCAGATGGCGTAGTAGATTTGCCAGCTCTATGATATAACTCTGACCGATCTTTTAGGCACTATCATGCTAGCTTGGGTGCTGAATTATTATATCTAAACTTCTGGCCAAATTTATGGAATAGTGTTAGCTAAAAATAAGCAAATTAATACTGTCTTATTACGTCATAGTCACGTGATACTGTTTGATGCTAAAACACTCTCATATAGTTGCTTTCCTCTCAATTGCCATTTTTTGATTACCAGATGAGACACAAAGTACCAAATTGGTGACTCAGATGCATAATCTGCCTTTTATAATCTGTTTGATTGCTGAGAATGAGACACAAAGTGTTGAATTAGTAATCCAGATGCATAAAATTTATTTTCTCTTTCCTATATATAATTCTGCTTATCTGGGTCACCAATATTTTGCATGTTTTTGGCTTCTAAACATAGTTACTACTTCAGGATATCTTTAGTTGGTGACCCAGATGCATAAAATTTATTTTCTCTTTCCTATATATAATTCTGCTCATCTGGGTCACCAATATTTTGCATATTTTTGGCTTCTAGACCTTATTTCTGTATAGTTACTACTTCAGGATATCTTTACATCGATTACTAGTAAATTTATTTTAAAGTTTGTATTTTTTGTATAAATTTATACTTGTTTGTTTTACTACCCATAATATTAGAATCTACTGCGCAAAAAAAATTTGAACCCAATCCCAAAGAAATAAATGAAGCAATAAAGCTTTTCTCAGATATAATTGACTTTGATTTTGAGCTGGACTATAATGATCATACATATTTTCATCATTTATTGGAAACTAATAGTAAAGATGATATCACTCTTTTAGGTGCTTATTATCCTGAAGAGATTTTTGATAAATATATCATTCGAGTATCTGGAAAGGGTTTTACAGTTGTTGATCATCCATCTGAAATTTATGGAATGCTTGATGCTCATGAATGTATTGATAGTAACCTGCCTCTTTACCTGATTCTAGACATTGATGTGAGGCAGAAGACCAATCCTACTTCTGCTAAAAGTACTGGAGATATTTATCTTTTATTTTGCTTATGCAATACTAGTAGCCAAGTTTAATTCTACTTCTGAGCTAGCAATCTGGATTTGCATATGTTCAGATCGATTCTTCTGCGTCTATAAAATGTAATATCATAACAGAACTAATTTCAAAACTTTAGCATATGCTTAGAAACATGAAGGAAGGTGCTTAGCTAGAGTTAATAGTAATTTTAGCATTTATTTATGGATATGTAAAAAGGGCTATTAATGGGAGGTACCATATAAAAATATGAAACAGAATTATAAATGGTATAATATTTGCCCTAATATACCAGAAAGAACATGTTGGTATATATTCGAAGATTTATTAAATAAAAAATTTCTACTCTGAAAACCTAAATTTTTAGAAGGTTTACACCTAGATAGATACAATGAAGAACTAGGTTTGGCCTTTGAATATAATGGTAACCAACATTACCAAATCGTACCTTTTTTTCATCTAAAAGAGCAGATGAATATAGATTCATAAATTCAGTGTGATTGGGAAAAGAGAGAGTTATGCTATCAGAAAGGAGTAATCCTTATTATAATTTTTTACTGTGTAGTAGACTTAGAAACTTTTATAAGGAGCGTCTTGTGCATATTTGGTTATCTTCCAATACCCACCTAGAAGGCAATATAGACTCTTCCTTAATATGCATTAATTGTTCTCTTACAAAAAGACATTGAGGTCCTGATTCGTCTAAATAATACAAAACAGATATTGGAGGATTCTTTCCAATAACAATTCTATATAGGCTGGGAGACTATATTAGATCTATTATTCTGTATTGTTCAAAAGGATCATTTTTCCACTCTCTAGTGGCAAGCAAAAATCAGATAGTAGTATTATTTGGTAGTTGTGATTTATTAACACCTATCAGACGATTATATTTTATCGATGGCTTGGAATACACCCGCTCAAGTTTTGTGGCATCATTAGGATTCATTCCAATTAACTGAATTGGGATATCATTCATATTGTCAAAAATTTTTCTTGCAAATCGTTCACATTCCCTAAAACATTCACCAGTAGGTAGGAGAAACTCTATTAAATACTAATTTTAAAAACTCTAAACTTGAATAATACAGCATAATAGTTTACAAAGGCTAAGCTAGTATGTCTGAAACGTGCTATAATTCTTCAGATTTTAATACCATGCTTATCCATTAATAAAGTTATATATCACATAAACTCAGTGTCCTTATCACATTGTAGTTTTCAAAGCCAGTTAAGGAATTTGTCATGATTATTATAAATACTCTTAAAGCCTTCTGCAACTTCTTCACTACTTTTTGATGTTAAAAAAATGAAATCTTTATACCTAATTACGCAGTCTATAACCAATAGCACATAGTAATATATTGGCTCATTATCTAGCAAATTTGTATCCACATATTCATCATATGGTATTTCAATCAAATCACACTGATGTATAGTATTCAGTTTTATGATTTTAGAATAGCTAGTATAAGATATATGCTTAGGTGAAGAACAAAATATTTGATATATTGCTTGAACATCAAGCTATTTTTTACATCAATAAATAGGATGGTATGTCCAGTTTTTTTACATGCATTCCATAATCCCTTAATATTTTGGTAAAGGCCTTCAGGTTGATAATATAGCTTCTGTAAGGCAAGATTTTGGTTAATATCATGCACTTTCTAAGGATTGATATAAATCAAGGGTTCTTCCATTCCGAATCTCTTTTATAATAACAAAAAAAAGAATGACATTTTACAGATCTCATCCAAGGCAGAGAAGAACCTGTGAAGAATATAAAGCTGAGTTAAAGGAGAATAACTATCATCTTTGAGATGCATTATAAACAGAGGTAAAAAATAATCGCCTGAATGAGAAACAGTTTAATCAACTGAAGCATAAATATAGCCAGTGTGAGCAGGAAATCCAAGATCTCAATAAAGTCATAAAGTGTCTTGAGAATGCTTTTACAACTCAAAATAAATCTAATAATCAACCCATATCAGAAGAAATTTATTTTGTTCCTTTTATTCCCTGGCGTAGTGATGAGGTATTATTTAAAAAATTACTTTAACTTATTGTTAAAATATAAGTAATTTTATGACTTTTAATTCATTAGGCTATAAAAATGTGTGATATTGTTGATTCTAAGGTTGAACAACAATATCAAGCAAAGTTACGCAAGGGTTCTGCTGGTGAAATAACAACTCCTTATCAACGTATAACAGTATCTCCAAATAAAGCAAGATTTCGTCAATGCTCTTCATTTATCCTGGCTTATCCGACATCTTTAAATTTTTCACGTTGGGCTATTAAATATTATATGATTTAAACACTGTCCTTTCTAATGCAATTGACTCGGATTCTGAATATGAAGTTCAAAATATATCAAATCCTATGTCTAGAATGAATATCAATTCTAATAAATGCAACTCATTTATTAAATTCACTGGTAAAATTATATATTATTTATACTATTTATATATAAATATGGTAATAATGATGTTACTTTTTCATAGAAAACTTTGAAAGTGATTTAGAGAAATCATTATTAAATAATATTTACAAAGATATAAATTTCGAATTAACAGATGGTAATGATAGTCAGGTAAATGTTACTAAAACAGTAATCAAGTATCATTTGAATTATTTTAGTAAAACTCAATTTTGTATTTGTAGACAATAATGGATAATAGGAAAACATTAGATTCTATGAGGTCTAATAAACAAATTCATACACGTGATCAATTATTTTCAGATGGCAGTCAAGTTGGTCTAAATGATAGATCTACAGAAAAGTCTAAAAAGTGAAAATTAGACTTGAAATAAGTTGCTAGAGTTACTTGTTCAAAGGCCAAGGCTAAAGTTTCTAATGCTTTTTGATTTCATTTTCATATAATAGAATGATAATTCTAATTTTTACCGCCTCATTATGTTTTTAAAATTTAACGTCGATTTCATTGCTAAATTTCTTATTTGACGCTTTATTAGCTAGTTTTCTGTTATATTTCAGCTTAATAATTTACATGAAATTTATATACTATGAATATATAATTTTTAACAGATAATGCTTATGATTTATTTGAAGTTTATACACATTAAATGCAATAAACGAGTGATCACATTAAATTAGATTTATAGCATAATAAATGATATTAAAATTCATCATTGTTTAAATTTATCAATAATTTATTTAAAGTTTATACATTATAAATCAATAAATTAAATTTCTACTTATTAAATTGGTAATATATTTCATCATTTCAGTTCATAAATCAAGTTTAACAAAAATTTCATAACAGAGCTTAAAATGAATAAATGTAATAGTGATTTTCAAGCTGTAAATTTTATGCAGATCCCTTGACTTTGACCAGTGAAGCAGCTGCTAAGTTAAATATTCCAAATTCTGAAAATATTGTTATAAGTACACTACACATATCTTTATTTGTGTACTACTGACTGAGGATTATTCTTATATGTATATGAGTTTCAAGATAACGTATAGTTCTTCGAAAAATAGTCTCATCAGAAACAATATCTATATATTTATTATTATCTAAATTAAAATCTTGTAAAAATATATCACATGCTTCAAATATTCCTTTATTTGAATTTGGTTCATTTTCAGCTTCTAAAATAACCACATTAGCTGGTGGTAACTGACATTCCAATTCTATATTACTAATAATTTGCTGATATATATCAGGCAAATCAAAATCTTAAAAATATTTAAAAGTATTTCCTGAACCTGAAAATTGTAAAAAGTCTTCAAAAATTTGATAAAAATTAAGGATAAATTGTTGAGATTTAATATTTTCGCCCAAAGTTTTAAAGTTGAAATATCAGATATGGGAAGAATATTATTTAAAAGAATTGAAAGTGAAGTAGGCATTTTATATTGAAATACTATACGTAATGTTGCATGTGTTGTGCTTCTTGTTTGATCAAAAATGTTTGAATAAGCAAAAGTTCTTTCTTTAAAATCTATATTATCGATTACTCCAATATTCCAAATATCATCACCTACCCAAAGTCTTTCACGTGAATTTGCTGTTATTATTCTAATATTTTCTAATCTACATTCATGTTTTGAAATATGTGCAACTGCATGAATTGTAGTAAGTAATTGTTGAAAAAGTGAAGTAAGTTTTGGTTTTCTTACAAGTGAAGCAAGTATAGTTGGAAGCCAAAGTTGAAGATCAGGAAAAGCAATACAAAAATCTATAGATATAAGAAAAACTCTAGTTTTAATAGTACTATCGGGATCTAAAGGAGTAGTAAATTTACTACAAGACTTATTTTTTCTGGTAATTAATTTAAATTTTGACAATTGTAATGTGTTTATTAAACCCGAAAAAAAATTAGAAAGTAAAAAAGGAAAGGCATTATGATGTTCAATTAAAGAATTGGGATTTTCAAATAATTTTTTATTTTCATTAACATTTTTTCTATTTTTTAAAATTGTTCTTGCCATTTCTTCACCAAATTCAAAACTTTCTTTTTCATTAATCTTTTTGTATTCACAATCAAAAAAATCTAATTTATTTAATTTAAAAGCAGCTTTAATAATAAAAGGATTGGGTGTATCAAAAGATTTGAATTTTACAGAAGTAAGTGTAGATGTTTATGATGTATTATTAAATCTTTGTGAAGGTAATAGTTGTAAAAGATTAATTGCTTCATGAGATAATTCTGCTTGAAAATTAGGTGATTCATATTTAGCAATATAAAGAAACCAATTACCTATTAAACGAAGAGATTCTATAATATCATCTTTATGAGAAGAATCTTCTTGACAATTCACACTGACTTTCCCTTTTATTCCAGATCTTTGATGAAAATGCCCACTATGTTTTTCATAACAGGAAGTACATATATATCGTGATTTTCTATTAAATAAACTAGGATATAAAATTGGATGAATATTTGTTAAAGAAGTATAATGATATTGACCACTACAAGGAACTTGTAAATTGCGACCCACTAACATCCAAAAATGTTGATCACATTGCTTTCTACGAGTATAAAAACTTTTATTAATATTACAAAAAAGACATCTTCTACTATTAATAAAACCCAAAGATGAATCCTTAGTTCCTTTTGCATTTTTTACATGCAATTTAGTTTGATCATACATTTGATGTGAATAGCAAACTCCCAAAGAAGCCAAATCACCATCTACATTATGAACCATTTCGTTGTCAATTTCCCAGGTCCCCAAAATATTTTTTATACAATGTAAATTTTTTGAACTTCCACAAGAACGAATTTCACCATTAATATTATCAATTAAAACACAAGAGGTAAATTTGGTTGTGTTTGTTAGTTTGGGAATTTTACTTGGTTGTATTTCATTGGTAATATTTGTTGTCATAGAAATTACAGATTTGTCATCAAAATTGCTATCTAAATCTAATATATAATCATCTATATTATCAGTTTCGTTCAAAATAGTTGAAAAATAACAAGCAGATCGAAATGCATTTGTATTTAGTTGAAAAAAATGGGGATTATTTGAATTTTCTTCACAGTCTAAACCAATATTACTATACTCAAACATGTCCATCTCATTTATTAAATCACCTAAATTCTCATTAACATCATTAAAGTCAGAGTCATATTCTTCCTCTACAGTATTATGATCGTTAATATTATAATTTTGAAGGTTAAGTTTGCTTATATTGCTAGCTAAGTTTTTCATTTTTGAGATTCGTAAAATTAAAACAATAAAAAAGGACCAACTTTATGAAGAAATCCTTTTAACTTTTTATTAATAAATCACAAAAAAAAATTATATTAATATATTGGTCTTAACTCGAAGAGTAAGAAAAAAAAAATTTTTTAATGTATATTATTGGATGAAAATAAAGTTTACATATGACGAAAAAATAAGATTTTACTAATTGATTATAGTAAAAATCGTGATTGACAAGATGTATATTTAATTAGTAATCCATTTGACCCACTTAACGCGTGACATGTCCGGTAATTGCTAAGAAAACTTAGTAAAAACCGCCATCTCGGCTTCGTAACTATTTTATTATTAAAAAACGTTTCTGAAGCTGCAGAGGCATTTTTTACTATGTTTCTTAGTAAAATAACGTCTCTAAAGTCGCAGAGACATTTTTTACTATATTTTCTGAGTAAAATAACATTCCTGAAAGCTGTGAAAGCATTTTTACAATGTTTTTCTTAGTAAAAAAGGCATTTTTGAAGCTATGAAAGCACTTTTTAGTATGTTTTTCTTAGTAAAAAAGGCATTTATGAGCCACAGAGGCGCTTCTTACTATGTTTTTCTTAGTAAAAAGGTATTTCCGAAGCTGCAGAGGCACTTTTTACTATGGTTTTCTTAGTAAGAATCACTTCTGAAGCTTTGGAGATGGCTTTACTATTAATTTAAATCAAATCAAATATTTGATACTTGATTTGAATTTGATCGAATCAAATCAAACATTGATTTGGATTTGATCAAATAAATCATTCTTTGATTTAAATTTGATCAAATCAAATATTCAAATATTAAATCGAATTGCGAAACCCTAGTTGGTGGTTTAGCATGCCTTTGAACAAGTTTTTCACAACTTTGAAACCTGTTGAAAATTGGTTTGCAATTGATTCTATTTGGAAGTAATTGTATTTTTTTGAAAATTGGTAAGTAGTATATTAAAACTTATTATAAATAATTAGCGAAACTATTTTGCTTTAAAATGGCTGAAACAACCATTCCTATTACTGAAGTAATATTTTTTTCAATACCTTTTTTTTTACAGTATAGAAAAAAGTCTAACAACATTCCTTTTGTTGATAGCTTCATTTTCTAGTCGTGTTTTTATACATGATTATCCAAAAAATTCAAAAATTGAAGCATATTATCAATTAAATAATGGACGATTATTTATTTCATACTACAATATTATTTCTCTAGGAACCTATCCTTTTACACAAAAATTAACACAAAAATCTAAAAACAACGCATCTCAATATCCAATACCAGATAATTATATAGTTGAAACAGAGATGTTTGAAAGAAATCTTAATTGCGAGACTAAATATATTTCAAATTCAAAGGTAAACTATACTATTAATTGAAAGGAAGGTCATGCAGAATGGAGTGTTAGTAGTATGAAATCTCTAATAGCAGTTGCAAATACATTTTTATATGTATATAATTCTTATATTCTTACATTTATATTAAAAAATTCTAATAATTATATATAATTAATTTTAATATTTTAATGATTAGAAAATTAACCAAAAATCATTAACTAAACTTTCTGAGCCTCAGTTATTTGGATTTGATATTGAGCCACTATATCATGCTCATTTACAAATTGGTTTCAACTTATTACTACTACTACAAAAGAAGTTAATAATCAAAAAAGACACTTTGAGAATATCACTTCTCAATTACAGCAAAATAAAAGATTTAAATAGTTTTGGAAAAAATGTACAAAAAGCAGTTGATGAATTGATTGTTAAGCACAAATTGACAAATTTATCTGAAAAGCCAATCATACATTTACAGCAATTTGATTTGATTATAAAGAGAATCAAGTTTGTATTAAATTTGAAGTTTCAAATCCTATGATAATTCAAACAAAACTTGATGCTATTGTACATATGTGTAATAAAGCACTTTTAGGCTGTGATGGATATTGACATCTAGCAGCAGTTGTACCATCACTTTTTTGTGAATATTTAGTTGCTAATCGTCAAAATAAGATAAATTAATTAATAAATACTCAGATGTGGAAATTTTTAATATAGATCAAGATATTAATCAATTTAATGATAATGATAATTCTGATATACATACTAGTGATATTTTAGTAAATAATTATGAAGTAGAAAATGGGGCTTATCGTTCTCTTTCAACTTTACTTAAGGTATTAATACCTATTTAGAAAGGAGGAGAAAATCCTATAATAACTTCAGGAGATACTCTTTATATAAAACTTGGTGGTGATGGTCGTAATGTTAGTAGGAAACAAAATCAGATAATGATTACCTTTTGTTTACTTAATGAAAAAGATAATATATTTAAACCAGACCATCAATATAGGTAGGGTTCCGCAATTCGATTTGACATTTGAATATTTGATTTGAAAATCAAATCAAATACAAATTCAAATTTATATT
>CAMKVN010000942.1:0-22187 GCA_946474995.1 Funneliformis geosporum
TCGATTCGATTTGAAAAAATCAAATCAAATTCAAATTGCTTAAATATTTGATTCGATTCGATTTTGAGGAACCCTAACTACATTAGATTTCTGTTTTTTTTCGATTATTATTTAAATTTGCAGAACGTGTGATATTAGAATTATTATCGGTATCCAAAGGCAAAGACAGAGAAAAAGACATTTTTTTTTGTTAATTTTATAAAACGAACTTTGAGATTATCATAAATATTGATTAGCCTGTACTCTGTAAAACAAATAAAAACTGATTATTATCTCTTAATCTATAATGCAAACAAATTTGCCTGCAAAACATAGTAGCAAGGTTGAAAAGTAGTGTTAGTACAATGATTAGTACAATTAGTACAGTTAGTACAATACATTATAATAATTAATATAAAAATTAGTACAAGTACAGTATTAATTTTATCTAGTACATACAAAATCCCCAACCCTGCATAGTAGCATGTGAAAACCTACGAAGGGATAATCTGATATCGATAATCTGATATTGATATCGATGGGTTGGAACCGGTTATCGATATCAGATTAAAACCGGTTTGAATTTAGGAACTGGTTATCGATATCGGATTTATAACCGGTTGGAAGTTCAAACCGGTTATAATAAAACCGGGTTATCGAATTTATAAAATTCCAAACCGGTTATAATCTGAAACCAATTAAAACCGGTTATAAATCCGATATCGATAACCGGTTCCAACCTCTACATTCGAATATTATTCAACCTCCTTTTAGTAATGAGATGAATACCAAAGTTTTGAAAGAAAATGTTGATATATCAGTGTGTAATACAATGTTTCAAGAAGCTTATCATTTAGATTTTAACAAATTAAAGAAACATATTGACTATTATTCAGCATTACCTTTGTTTAAAGCAATTCAATGCTTTGTTTGATCCACATTATATTCATGCACAACAACTTCATGAAATTCAAGAATTTAAAAACCAACAGATCAAATTATACAATAATGGGGAATTTATTGTGAGTTTGATTTAAATATCTATTTGGAAAAACAAAATTAGAAGCTTACAAGATTAGCTTTAGAATATATTTGGCTTCCGGATAGTTGTGAAACGAAGTTTTTCAGCATATACCAATATTCTTAGTGATAGACGGCAAGCTCTTTCAGAAGATTCAATTGCAGCTTTGATTTTTTGTATTTTAAAAAATTATCGCATATACTTGCATATCTTACTATATAAAGCAGGCATAATTTGAGTTTAACGCCGCATATTTTAGGCTGTAGATGACTGTTCACCCGAGATAACATTATCAGTTAACAATTAACGTTAAAGCATTCATCTAAAATTAATTAGAAACTATTTTGTATCACTATAGAGTATACAATTACGTGATATACAATATATAATATACAAAACAATATATAAAATAAATATTTTTTCGTGATTTATGTAACCTTCGCTACGACCATATCCGAAATTCTATTAAAAGTCTTGTACAGGTTAGATTCAATGTATTTTTTGATCAATCCATTTTCCAAAGTTGTATCATCCGATCTTTCAACCATAAGCGTTAATGATGGGTCAATCGGAACACGACCTAAAGCAAAAATAATAAAATTAAAAATGGCAAATAAAATTTATTGAATGCGATAAATTATAAGGATACCTAAAAATTCTACACCAAATTCTTGTGCCATTGCTTCTCCTCCACCTGATGAAAATAAATTTGTACATTCCTAACAGAAATAATATCGAATCCAAAATTAATTATCGATTAAAACTAGTCTTTGACGAAGGAGTGAACGGAAATACAAACCTCACAATGAGGGCATACAAAGCCACTCATATTTTCTATAACTCCTAATATCGGTAATTTTACTTTTTTACAAAAATTTAATTCTTTACGAACATCAGCCAAAGCAACTGCCTAGAATTATATTATATTTAATCGATAAAGTGAAAAGGAAATCTCTTAAAGATGAAATAATTAATTACCTGTGGGGTTGTTACAATGACTGCACCGTCCGGATTGACATCTTTTAAATATTCAGCAATAGATATATGCTCATCAGATGTACCAGGTGGTGTATCAATTATGAGATAATTCAACTCTCCCCAACAAACATCTGTCAAAAACTGCTTAATCATTGCATTTTTTTTAGGTCCCCTCCATACAACGGAATCGTCTTTTTTTTGTAATAAAAATCCGATTGACATACAACAAAGATTTTGATTTTCATCTGCAAAAACTGGTACCCATCTTATAATTTTTTATAAAAAGACAAGATAAATACATCAATTTGGATGATCAAAAAATAATTAGAAATACTTACCCTGAGGAAGCTTGGTGAACTTGTTTACCATCAAGTCCCAGCATACGAGGTATACTGGGTCCGGTTAGATCAATATCCAGAATACCTACTTTATTTCCTCCCTGAACCAAACACAATGCAAGCTGCATTGTTATGGAACTCTTTCCTACCCCTCCTTTGCCTGAAAGTACAAGAATTATATGTTTAATTCCTGACAAGTTTGCTGTTATTGTGTCAGCCATGTGTATTAAAAATAGCAAAAGAATTTCAAAAGCTTAAGTATTTAAATTTGCGCCTCAAAATTTGATTTGTCAGCTAATCTTGTTTTTAGGATAGATCGGAAATTATGATTATTAACATTACGTTACATTATTTTATAGACTCGATAATTATGATTTATTTTATTTACTCCTTTTTTTTTTGATTATGCTAAAATATTATCTAAAGTAATTTTATTAAATATAAATAGATAAAATATTACAATAATAAATAATTATAATAAAAATTACCTAACCCTAGAATGGGAAAGGACTAGTTTTCGGATGGAGAAACGAGAAATTGATTCGTAAATCTTCAGAAAGGTTTCGCCATGAACTTTCCTCTTATAATCAATAAATATAAATATTCTAATTAATTTGTGGAACAAAAATTTAAAAATTTCTAAATCTAATATTTTTTTTCGTATCAATAAATGTGTTCAAAAAAAATGTTCATTGATGCTTTTGAAATTTCTAGAGTAGATTATTCCGGAACCTTTTTTTGTAGAACTCGATATCATCTTCCAGCACGTTCTACTACAGAATTCATTAACTTGCGTGCTTTTTCAATCCCTTCTCGTGATCCAGTTACGATCACAATATCATCGCCTTGGCTTTTAGGTACTTCTATATTGCATTTACTTTCAGCGCGAATACGACTAATAGTCGCACCATTTCGACCAATAATGTGACGATGGTATTGTTGAGGAACAGTGATATATCCTGTATGAGTAACGTTAACCTGTTATAAATAAAAAAATATAAATAAT
This sequence comes from Funneliformis geosporum, assembly GCA_946474995.1. Taxonomy (NCBI): domain Eukaryota; kingdom Fungi; phylum Glomeromycota; class Glomeromycetes; order Glomerales; family Glomeraceae; genus Funneliformis; species Funneliformis geosporum. The sequence goes on from CAMKVN010000942.1 coordinate 3,323, forward strand.
TATAATTAGAATATAGAAAGAAATTTAATATGTATCTTACAAGATCTTACCGCTTCTTCCAATAACTCTTTTATACATAACTCTGCCTTTTCGACTTGCGATTTCTCCCCTTTCAAATTCCAAGGAATATCCCCATCCACTACTTCATTTTCAACAATTTCACACTCCAATTCTTCATCTTTTACTTGAGAATTATCATCATCAATTCTTTTTGTTGAAACCACATTTCCGTTGAGTTTTTTGGGTTGAGAGTCAATTTTTTCAGGCGATACTTCGCCATGATCAACAATGACATTAAATTCGTTTCGAAGTTTTCGTACATGTGTAAGAATAGCTCTGTGAAATTTACGTGGTACATTCACAGTATGAGTATATTTCATCCTAGATAAAATATCCGCTTTAGCGGCTTCAATATTTTCCGCTTTACCAATAATTTTGACTGCTTCTTCACTATTTTCAATTTCATCACTCAAAATTTCCGCAGCAGGAGTTTCATGGTATGATCGTGAACCGGGAACTTGAATTTCAACATTATAACGAGTTTGAAGTTCTCTGAGTTGACTAGCATTACGACCGATTAATATTGAGTATTGAGTACGTGGAATTTGTACCATGCCAACTTTTAAGTTACTTTGTTCTTTAACCAACCTTTCTAACTCAATTTTAACTTTTTCAACGAGATTTTTATCTCCTTTGAGAATCACTTCGTCACTATTATCACCATAGCGAGGGAACTTTACAATACTAGCATGGCCGCTTTTTTCTTCCATTTCACTTGCTTTTGAAACAATCTCACGAATACGACTTCCACCTGAACCAATTAAATATTTGTGATGTTGAGGATCTATATGCATAGTAATAATAATCTGGTCTTCAAGTTCCTTTACAATATTAAGAATTTTTTCTTGAGCTTTACAAATATCAGACTTAGTTCCATGAATAACAACATTCACTACTTGTTGTTCTGAGCCGTCTTCCGGAATTTCTGGCTGACCTAGATCAATACGTGTGAAGGTATCTGTCTTTATATCTGATATTCTAGAACCGCCTTTACCGACAATATGGGGGAGATATTTAGCAGGAATTTTGAAGTTGATAGAATTATCATGATCCCTTTCATAATCTAGTAATTCCAACAATTCTATCTTTGCATCATGTACTCCTCTTTTTCCACCTTTTATAGTAACTTCGTCAGGGTTTTGAACGCATGTACCTTCTTCACATTCTCCATTAATTCTTGGAAAACGAATTTGTACTCCATATTTTTCTTCGAGACGTTTCACATAACGACCTTTTGTGCCAATCAATGACCTATGGTATTCGGCAGGAACTATTAAAGGAATCATAGTAGCATCTTGCAACTTATCTATCAAATCCAATATTTTTACTTTGGCCTCTTCCACATTGTTCTTCACTCCTGTAATCGTAACTTTAACATTTTCGCTCGGATTGGTTTTTTTTTCTTCCCCTTTGGCGCCACCTTCAATATCAATCCTAACATTTAAATTTTCCTTTAGGCGGTTTACATGCGCACCTCCTTTACCAATAACATGAGCAGAAAATTGAGCAGGAAAGGTGAATTCCTCGGTATATGATTTCATGATCTAACGTAATTGAAATGAAATCAAGCACTTATATAGTTGAGCTTAAGTGAAGATAAAAGTATATTATTTACCTCGACATGTTTAGCATTTTCGACTACATGATTAATTTGATTTACAACTCTATCAACTTCATCAGTTGGGCCTTTAATAATAACAATATCATCAGAAATTGGCACATTAACTAGCCGTTTACCTTCAGCATTAGCTGAACGTTCTGCTGCACCAGTTCGAGATGATCCAAATTTAACAGAAACAGGTGCATCAATGCCTCCAGTAATCCCATTGAGCGTGCTACCTTTTGGCCCAATAATATATCGATGAAATCTTACTGGGATGGTGAGAGATTGTGTAGCAAAATCTGACTATAAAAAAGATTTTAAGTGTCATGTGAAAATAAATAAATATTTAGCACTTTATTAATTTGACCTGACATATACAATTATGGACCAACTATTATATGGGTCGTTTTCTATGAAAATCAAGTTACGAACATAGTAAATCATATGATCCATAACATGATTTTAATAGCAAACCTCCCATATAGTATTATCCCTAATAAAAATGTATAATATTTGCTGGTGTAAATGACATTATTTAGAATTAATTTACTTACAGCATCCTGACCCGCCTTTACTAGTTCGGCTTTAGCTTTTTCTAAAACATCATTAATATAAGCCTCCTTTTCTTTCATATTGGAAGGAATTTCTTCACGTTTTCCCTCGAAGACAATTAATATATCCGGACTATCATCTTTTTCGTCAGGAACAATGATCTCAACACCATATGTATCTTTTACTCGCTGGAGATTTTGCCCTTTACGACCAATTATATGTCGATGAAGATGAGGTTCGATAGAAGCAATCGCGAAACAACTTGGAGACTACAGAAAGTAACATTATAAACTGAATTCAAATAATCCTAATCATCATATACTTTGTAATTTAATACAATATATGATTAATAGAAAACAATTAAAAGAAAATTTTATACTTTTAAAAGAAATAACGCTTACCAAATCCTCAACTATTTCACGAACTTCTTTTCGTGCATTGTCCACTTCTTTTCCTACTTCTGTTTGAGCATTTTCCACTTCTTTAGAAATCTTACCAACGAATTCTAAAACAACAGCCTTTTCTAAAGGTCCTTTTGGTACAATAATTTGAATGCCTGTATCGCTTTCAATCTTTTTCAACTTATTTCTATTCCACAAATACTTTAATATTTTTTTAGCATGCTCCAATGGTTGATCGGTCTTGTGAAGATAAGAAATGTCCAAAGTTTTAACATGAATTGAACTGGTTTTATCGTATACGGCTTGCAATGCTGCAGAAATTTGACTCTGTGGCCCTCGGATTATAACTTTCTCAGAAGGGTCTGATGGTGGTGTGAGTTCCAATGAACAACCGGTTTTTTCGAGAATCTCCTGAAGGTTGGATCCTTTTTGTCCAATTAGAAACTTATGTTGACATTTTGGAATGCTAGTTTCCACAACAGTAGTATTACTTTTCTAATTAGATGGTTCATTAATTTTTTTTTTTTTAAAAAAAAAGGTAAATAATAACTTTTTTATAATGAAGAAAAGATTTAGAAGAAATAAAAATGACAATTTACCAATTCCTCGTAAATTTCTTCAATTTTATCCGATGCCTTTTTAATAGCCTCTCTTTCTCCGAAAATAACAATGGCATCCCTTGAAGAATGTTCATCGGTTGATTCCGTAGAAGCAAAATAAGGAGGAACGTTTATTTTAGCACCAGTTTCGTGACTTATTTGATTAATACGCGAATTATGAGCACCCGAAATAAGTGGATAATACTGATGCTCGATATTAGTAATTTTATGACGTTTTGTCGTCTAAAAAAAAGGGCAAAGCAAATATTATGAGATATGAATAAATAATAATGCATGAAAAAGGTGATTAATAAATAATATACGTTACCTTGTTATTTATTACAATGGCGTCGATTTCTTCTATGGCTAAGCTAATACCTTTCGCATCACCTTCCAATTTAACGTCCATCATTTCTTCTTCATCATCATAATCAAGTTCAGATCTTTCTTCAATATGATTCTCTTGGCGAGGCGGAAGCTGAATCCTAACACGAGTTTTTGAAGTAATCGATTGTAAAGTTTGGCCACGCGTTCCAATAATATTGCGTCGAACGGAAATTGGAACTTTAATAATTTTTTCGATCTATAAAAATTACATCGTTTGAAATTAAAATAATCCTTTCGTTAATCATTTGAATATAACACATTAAAAAAGTTTTTTTGATAACTAGAGGTAACAATGGAAAAGGGAATCGCTAACCTTAACAGCCAAATTATCAAGCAAGTCACGTTTGGCTCTCTTAACATCTTCGTGTTTCCCTTTGATTATGAAGGTTGTATTGCCAGTTTTTTGTCCTGTCGAGACTTCAATATTTGTGTTAGTCTTATCTTTAACGCGTTTAACGACGTCGACGGTTGTGATTTTATTGCCAAACTCCTTCTTTTGCAAATGTTGATTTTGCAACTGTTGGGAAGCAGGCAATTCAAGAAGTTCTGTCACGTTAATTGGTTTTTTAACCGAAGGATTTACTTGACGATGGGTCGTTGACATAGAAGTTGCTTCTTCATCAGTTGCTGAATTTTGATGTTCGCCAACTAAACTTAGAGCTACTCCTGAACGAACAGCAGCAGCACCAGACTTAATACCCCATAAAGAGGGTTTTGTACTTGTATTGGTTGATGCCGATAAAGACGGGAAATTCGAATCATATGATGCAGAAGTTAAATCGGTATTTTTGGTAGTAGACGAATGCTCAGTTTTAGTTGTGGCTTCATTTAGAGTATGGATTTCTTCATGCTCTTCATGAACTCTTAAAAGTTGTTGAGCAGGTTGTGTCACAAAAGTGTTGCATTCAGTACATTCAGAGTTCGACATGGTGGAATAAAATCAGTTTCGGGATTGATCCGTTGTTTGGCGACCAGTGAAATAGACAGAGGCGAGGGGAGTGGCTTGTTTTCCGAAGCCAGCGTTGCAGGTTAGAGTGTTCCAGAAGGCAATCTTACAATTGACAAACTATATTGAGGATTTTATACCCTGGGGATTACTACCAAGATGATGAGAAACGCTTACCAGTTATTTTTAAATGTATGTAAGTTCATATAGCATCTGGTGAGTCTTGGGAAATTTTATTTTGCGTTCATCTATCCCACATGATTGATGCATATGTATGGCTATAATCGGTCCAATCACAAATTCGAAAACTCGACGCAGGACTGTTGCGTCAATTGCTAAGGTTGTACAGATTCTGATTGGGTAATGGATTTCAGTGACACAGTCACTCTCGCATAAAAAAGTGTGCAATTCATTTTATCAACTCCATTTTTACCAAAGACGAAGCGTTTATACAAAAATTGCTCAAGGGCTCTTTATAAGTTTCAATACTGTTCTATATACCTAACTCTAGAGCTTTCTAGCTTATTGCAAAGCAATATGAATAGTCAAGAACGAGCTTCAAATTCAAAGATAAGCGGGTTGGTAAGTTTCATTCAAATAATTGAACTTATTTTATGTATTAAATGATCACTTATTTGTTTCATTCTTGCTTTGTTCATTTTGATAGCAATTCTTAAAAGCTGACCCCAAGATGCGCGTAAGTTTTACGTAGTTAATACATTGGTCTGGTACTTTCGTTTGTTTGTGTAAGAATATTATTTACAATTCTGGTTCAGTACTTAGTGGAAGCTATCGAGAAAAATCGGGGCGCAAGTAGGATGATGGACGAAGAGATAGTTAGTACTTTAACTGAAATTAGAAGTTTGGGTTCAAAATATGTATGTTTTTCGATTACTATTGTCATCATTATTTGTTATATGAAAATAACTTAATAGAAATTTCAACGTTCTTTTTAACCTTTTAAACTTTTGAAGGCCGACCCGAATCTTGTAGGTCGAGCTGAATTATATGAGGCGATAGAAAGTGTTTTAAACGCCTTGAAAGCATATTCAGTAAGTTATGAAGTTTTTACTGAGTAAAGAATTACGTGTGGCACATTTTTTAAAATATTATAATCATTATAGGAGTACTCATTGCCGTTCCTGAAAAAAGTCTCATCTAAAGAGGCCCCGGACTATAATAAAAGTAAATTTTTTGATTTCTTTTTTCATATTTCGTCGCTTTCTGTTATTAAGTTATTTTGGCCAACATGATCTTTATTAAACTTAGTAATCAAACGTCCAATGGATCTGAATCAAGTGACAAAAAACTTCAAGAGTGGACTGTACAATTCCAAAAAAGAGTTTGCTGATGATCTTTATCTGATCTATACTAACTGCTTCGCCTACAACACAGATCCAGCAAGTTCTTTAATAACTTCCTCTTTATTTTTTTGAGGTCAAAATTTAAATTTCCTTTTTCTATTTATCAGGATAATTACTATAGGAAATGTGCCAATGCCATGAAAATAAAAACTGATGAATTACTCAAGAACGTTCCTGATATTGTCATTAAAACTCGAGAAAAGTATAACGAGGAAATGAAAAAGAAAGCGGAAGAGGAAATGATGAAGAAGACCGCCGCAGATGCCGCGGCAATTGTTGCACAAGTGCATCAAGAAATTGCCGCAGAAGAAAGTAATACTAATTACTTATTAAATAATTTTATAGAATTATGATATAATTTTTCATTCCTAATAATGTTAAATATAGAGCCCGAAATGAATCAACAACCATATCTAATCCAAGAGCAAGCCTCGACAGATGCTCTGCAAGATCCTGTTACTTGTTCTGGTGAAATTAATGACGATGAGTGTGACAGGGAATTGCAAGAAATGCTAAAGGGGTTGGACGTCCCTCTTTCATGGTGGGATCCAGAAATAGATAATCCCGATCGTGGCAGATTGTTTGATCCTGAGTACTGGAAGGAGTTAGTAAAAATCTTACTTTATATATGTGTGTGTGTGTTTTTTTTTGTTGGGATATTTTAATACGTTATCATAAAAATAAATTTAATTAATTATATAGGCAAGAGACCAAACGGCCAACGCTCGATCAATACCCGCAACTTCAATTCTCGAACCGTGGCACTGCTGCGATGATCGAGCATAATATAGAGACGCTTAAGCAAACGCGTCTCCTTCACGCGAAACTGCTAGCGGCAAAACATAACTTGCCGGTAAGTTAATTGGTCGTCAATATGATTCAAAGTAAATATTGACAAATATTTTTTTTTTAAAAAAACAACCTCCAGCTTAGTCATTTTGGTGTGAATGAAACTGCGCCATCTGAAAAAGTAACAAATTGTCGGACACAAATAGACCCAAATAGCTCACCGCCACTCGTGATGAATCGCGAAGCTGGGTTTGCATGCATGCAACGAGTCGTTGTGAAATTGCTACAACATGCAGGCTTTGAAAGCATGTTAATTAACATTGTTTGAATTTTGATCAATTTTTATTAATTTTAAACAGCTAGTCATTAACAATTGATGATTATATCTTTTCATTATGCGTAGGTGGCTCGTCGATGGCCGTTAATATATTAACTGAAGTAGCCCAGGATTATTTATTAAGTCTAGGAAAGACGATGAGGGCCTACAGAGATGATGTATTTAACAAAAAATCACCCGAGGTAATTAATTATTATAATTCGTCAAAGTTTTCTGTTTTATTAATGATGTATTTAATCACTTTATTAAGGAAATTATTAAAAAGACTTTGTATGAGAATGGCGCGACATCCTTTAAAGATCTTGAATCATATGTTCGAGATGACATTGTGCGGTATGGTAGCAAACTAAAAGAAATACAACGTCGTTTGGTGAATGCATATAAAGATTCTTTGATTGTAAATATATTTTATATTTGATCATTATTTCTTTCATTATGTACTAATCTTTTAACAACAATAGCAACCCGATAATACGGAGGCTGAAGAAGACTTGCCAGAAAATGATGATGTATTTATCACTGGCAATTTAGGCGAGGGTATCGAATTAGGGGACGATTTCTTTGGATTAAAAGAACTCGGATTAGGGAACCTTTCAGTTCCTACTAGGTTGTTGCTTGGATCTAATAAAATTAAGCCCGCTCAGAAAAAGACGCCAGAGCAAAACCAAAGAAGTAAGTTGAATAGTGAAGGAATTAATTTAAATAAGATTTTTAATAAAATATTGATTAAACATACAGAGTCTCGGTATACTCCTCCTCCACCATTCGCGCCCATTGATCCCGATAAACAAATAGGGTTGCTTACAGAGTATTTCCGCAATCGATTGGAAGATCAAAGTGGTAAATTAATTGATGTAAGTAATCACGTGTTCGTTTCCTTGATAATATAAATTGGTATGTTTTATAAGATTTATGAGTTAATACTTGATTATTAGGATGAGTTTCTGCCACCGAAACAAAGGAATCAAAGACCAAAGGTTCCCCCCACTGGCAAGATTCCCCCACAACCTAAGAGACAGCCACCTAAGACTGCGGCGCAGAACGCGGCCGCTCTTGCAGAGAAGAAGCGGAAAAGAGAGAGGGATGCCGCCATTGCAGAAGAGAAGGAAAAGGCTAAACGCATCAGATTAGAAGAACGCCTAAAAGCTCAACAAGAAAGAGAGGAACAAAAACGTATAAAGCAAGAACAACGCGAAGCAAAGAAAAAGGCCGAAGCGGAAGAAAAAAGATTAAAGAAACTTCAAGCGGAAGCCGAAAAGAAAGCTGAACGTGAGAAAAGAACAGCTGAAGCAGCGGCTCAAAGAGCCGAAGCAAGGAAAATAGCCGAAAAGAAGGAATCAAAGAAGAAGAAACCCACAACTTCTAAAATGAATCGGGCTCCCGCTACCTCTAGTTCACAACAAGTGAGAGGTGGATCTGCATCAAGTACAATGGCTGGATCATCATCAGCTTCGAAGAAAATTTTAGATCAAATTGACGATAGTGATTCCGAAGATGTTCCTCTTGCTGTTAGAAAGAAAACCAGAACTAAAGAAGCGGCAATCAGTAATGCGCGTGGTGGTAATGGGCGCGGTAATAGCAGACCGCCTAATATAAATTGATTTTCAAAAACGCGACATAAAAAATATTGTAACATTTTGCCTTTATTGTTGTAAATATTGTTACAAGAAAGTAGTTATAATCTACAATAATGGCAAACATCAATTAATGTTTTCGTGAATTTTTCAAACTTTAAAAAGACTTTAAATTACTAACTTAACAGTATACCTTACTTATACAGGAGGAGATTCGATATAAATTACAAGATAACGTGTAAACAAACGTGAATTTTTTATTATAAATTTGTTTAATATTTATTGTTGATTAATCGAAAAAAAGGAAAAAAAAAAATAATAATTCTATATATATCATTTTATTTACAAAAATTGTTTTTCTTAAATTGTTCAAAATTTAGGAAAATTATAATAATAATAATTTTTTTTTTCAAATATGTATATGGGGATTTACTTTATTTTATATATATATATATATTATATTTTTGGAGGGTTTTTTTTTCATCTTTTATATATTATATATTTATATAGATGCGTATGTAATGCTTGGTATTATTTGAGAAAAATACTATATTATATATATATAACTATAAATCACCGATTTCATAATCACTTATTTCATAATCACCTGATTCTTCAAATAAAACAACTTTTACGAAATTACCATATGCAGCCGCAACACCATAATCACCAATTTTAACTACTTGTCTAACATGAACAAAAGGTAAAATTTCATTCATTTCATCTTCCTCGTCTAACAATGATAACTGTCTTTCATTGTTTACATTATTTGGATATACTCGGTGTATTACACTACCACGTCTTCTTTGACTTTTTTGTCGATAATCAACTACTTGACCTTGTGTATCTTCTATTTCATGATCATCATGATGATGATGATCGTGATGGTCATGTTGATGCATGTTTGAAGGTAACGATATCGGGAATGAAGGTCCAAAAGTTGGTCCGACCACTTTATTAGTTGTGGTGTGATTTCTTCTTCTTCTAACAAAACCTGTTAATTCCCCAGTACTTTCTTTATCTCTTCGTTTAAGTGCTTCTTTTTTCTTTTTTTGTTGTTGTTCTGTAAATAAATCTGATTCACTAACTAAAGGAATAGTTCGCACTAATAACTCAACTACATCAACTTCGTTGTCAGAGTTGTCTTGCTCTTCTTGAGTGGGTTCGATAACCTTTGGGTCATTAATTTCCAACATCCACATTTCCCATTCTCCTTCTGCTCCATGACATCTTGGTATTCCATGTTTTGATGCTAATGAATGTTTAACCTTCCTTGCTCCAATAACATTTTCTCTTAATAATACAATTGCCGTTCCGCCAGGTTGGTAAACTCTTCCAATAAACTTCGATTGATAAGAGACGACACCATCCCATTCGGCTACATCTTTTTGTTGAAGGCGTCCAACGGGAGCATCTTTTGTAACATTATTTTGCAAATTATTTTCTACTCGTAATGTCATACATGTACAATCCATAACATTTCTAACTAAATGCCATACGTGTACTTTTTCGTCAGCAGAAGAGGTGACTATTGAAAACCCTCCATATTCTGTATTACCACAAGGACAACTTTCTTGTTTTAGTAAATTAATTATTATGTTAGAAATTGAATCATGATGTGATAATTCATCCTCATCGTCATCTGTATCTTCAGTTTCATCATATTCATAATCATCAAAATCATCATCATATAAATCTGAATCAGAGGATGAATTATTATTATTATTATATATATTACTTTTTTGCAATTCAAATTGTCTCATTTGTTTTTGTTGATGAATTAATAATCTTTTTTGTAATAATTGTTGTTCTCTTTCTTTTTCACGTCTTTGCTTAGATATTGTACCTCGACTTAATATAGCTATAAGTTTACCATTAAGGTAATCGTAAACTCTCACTTCTCCATCTAACGCACCCGTAATGACCACCCCATAAGTATTATTCACAGTTTTTACCACCTTAGTAGCTATACACGTTATAGCATTTCCTGTTTCACCGGGTATTGTGTAAATTGACTTCCATCGACTTTTGAGAAGTCCATAAGGATCAGTAGTAATTGTCGATTCATTCTCGGAATAATAAACTTTTCGAACCCAACATTTAACAGATCCATCACGTGCACCCGTGAAAATATACAAGTCCTCTTGATTATAGTCTAATTCACCATCATCTACTACACAAAGTTGACTTATACCACCTTTCTGATTAGTAGATATTGTATGAACAATCTGTCCCGAAAATAGATCCCACTCCCGAAAATATCCATTACGATAAGTGGCAAGTAGAATAGCCGGGGCTTGCTGGATTGATATTGGTCTGGTCGTTAAATTCATATAATTTTGCTCGTAGGTAGGTGTCGTAGGTATTGAAGATGAAGAAGTTGGAACGACAAATTGTAAACAGGTAACTCGTTCTTTCGCTGTATGTCCGCTCACTGCAGACATAACTGATTCTACATCTTCAACAGTGTCCTTTAAAATATACGTAGCCTGTCCAGAATTAATATCCCAAACTCTCACAACACCATCTTCAAATCCAGCAGCAGCAAGTTCAACCTTTTCACTCATACACATAGCTCTAACTGGCCATGATATACATTTCTTCATTCCTCCGGTGACACCACACTTACATGAGTCGCATTTACGCATATACCTCTCAAGCTTTTTCATTGAAACGCCTTGTTTTCCATCCCATGAAGTGATATGTTTATCCGTAGCAGTTGAAATAATCATACCATTAGGGTTAGCACAAAGCAAGCTAACATCGGCAGAATGACGTCCGCGCAGAGTAACAACTCGATAATTGATAAGGGAAGTCAACGAAGCTACCTTGTTAGCGAAACTACCACCATTAAAAGTTTCGCCTTTTTCAATTTGATCCGAAGAGACCAAACACCGCACCAAGGCTGAAGTCGCATGATAAATTCCAAGCGCAGGAAGGATGATAAACTTCAAAGCGAAAATAAAATGTTTGATCATTGATCTAATAAATAATTTTAATCCTAATAATTCCGTTGATTCTGTTGATTTTGTTGACTCAACTAGATTATTTAGTTGTTCCAATGTCCACAAAAGTGTTAATTTTCTTGGATTTCTTATTTCAAAATACCGATTAATTCTTTTCGGATTTACAACATTCCAGAAAGCCTCAGCATAAACAGCAGTCGAAGTTTCATAAAAAGTATTCGTGGTAATGATGTTTTCGGCAGCACTTTGATTTGAACCGCTAATAATATTTTTAATTGAAGATAAAATACTTGTCAAATCTCCATTTTCCTGATATAAACTAGTCGCTGATGCAATGAGAATAAGAATCTTTTTTTTTTTTAAAAAAAAAAGAAAGAAAGAAAAAAAGCAAAGAAGATTTTATTTTTGAGCGTCATATATATATATAAAAATATATATATACATAATGATTTCAATAATATTCATAATATTATTAACTTACTATTAAGGAAATCGCGATTCTCCCATTGCTAAAATTATTGGAGAATTTCGAAAGTGTTTTCCTTCCCATCCCGTTAGGTAATTTGGAATTACGGGTTTTAAGAGTCTTAGTAGGTGTCAGCGGTGTACTAACTCTTCGATTATATAAATCAGAAATCTAAATAATAGTATTATTTTATTATAAAACCAAAAATTTAAATAATTTGTGTAAATAATTCGCTTTTGGAATACAATGTTAATAAGACAAGCAATAACGAATTTCATGTTAAAATCATAAATCATAATATTAAAATAAAATACCTCTAATCTTCGAAGATCGATAGATAATGTGGTGATGAAAAATGACATCTGAAGAAAATAATCAATAATCATTGCAACAGATGTGAAAATACAAAATTCTTGAACAGAATTAATATTTGTCACCGAACAAATCACCGCCACCAAGAAAATTCCAGAAAATAAAGCTTTTGTCATTGAGACTCCAACTTTTTCAAGACCTTTTCCAACACGCTCTTTAACATCTAACTCCATTGAAGTTGAGGTAACGGCATTAGTCAAAACAAACATGTTCTCAACGCCAACAATTACAAGAACAAAGGGCAACAACTTCCTATTATAAAAAAAAAGAGTAAGCTTATTTTAAAAAAAAAGTTTAAATATAAATAAATTAAAAAAAAAGGTATCTTGAAAAATTACCATGACACAAGTGTTAATGTGACACCAAAAAGAGAACAAACGCTAAGTGAGATGACCAAAGAGACAAATACTTGGACCACAGTTGAAAATGCCAAACCAAATTTTGACTTTACAGAATTAAGTCGTCCAAGAGAAAGTGAAATGTAAAGAAATACAACTAAATATTCAAAAGCGAGAATGATGAATTCAGCCGGAAACTCCGTATTGCGATTAAACTATCAAATATACGTGTGTGTTAAAAATCAACAATTTAACAATTTAACAATTTAGTTATTTCCTTAATATAAATAAACACGTACGTCAAATACTATGTGGGTTGAGGTATCTTTAAAATCTACATCGAAAGCTTTAATGCGTTCACCAACGATGTGACAAGTATCATTTGCATCCATCACTTGATTCCAAAGTGTATCCCAAATAGCTAAAGTTTGATCTTCAGCACATTCGCCCATACCATCTAAATAGTAAGTTAAAATAATTGAATCTGCGCTAACAATTCTTCCAGTTGATTTATCATATACAGGGTTGCCAAAAACGGATTCCAAGGGAATGGGTATCTTAAATGAAGAAACTTCGTTTGCTTCTGAAAGAGTTTTTGAAATATCACTATCATTCAAAAGTAACTCTGCGTCGTAGTTCCAAAATTCAATAGGCGAATGAACTAAGCAACGACTTTCACCGTTTGGTTTAAAACATAAACTAGAAAGAGTATATTTTTCAGGTTCTTGACGTGAAATAAGTGGTGAAGTTTTATTCGGTGGATATATTACTACAGTATTTGAAAGTCTTTCTTGCAATTGAAGTGTCCACAGAAACAAATTTTTTTCCAAAACATTTGTTCCATCAGTAGGTTGATAGTTATTGTTATCTCTAAAACCATCAGATTTAATTATAATACTTTCTACGTGTAAAGAAGGTTGAGAACCGCATTTTTGTTGAAAGCTAGATTTTGAAATTGGTACACGAGATGAAGGCAATTCCCAATAAAAAGTTGGAACGTCACTAACAGGATTTAGATAATAAGCATTGAGGGCAGGATAACATAAAGGCAAAACTATAAAAATTGCCGTTACTATAACGTAAACCTGGTGAGTTGCGCAAAACTTCGCATGACGATAAAATATTTGAGACACACTCTGCTTCTTTAATTCGAGATATGTGAAGACGGCCATGATGCCGTTAATATATTAAAGTCGTTACCTTATATAATAATAATGGATGAACAGATTTTTTATTTATTTAGTGTAAATAAAAAAGAGCGATTATACATTACAGAAGATACGAGAAAAAAAAATATTTTTTTTTTCTAGAGTATTTATAAATTTTATAACAAATAGTGATGATTGTTTCGATTGGAAGTTGGGAAGTAAGATTAATAATGATAAGTAGGGAAGTGGGAAAAAAAACTATAAAAGGTATTTAGGCGTTGATGGAATTTCAGATTAGCCAAATTTCCAAATTAGGTAACATTTTTTTACTAAACCACGTTTATTTGATTCTTTTTTTCTCACCCTTCGCTAAAAGTTAGACTCACCTGAGTTGCGCTTGTCTCGAAATGTTTATATTAATATTTATAATTTCAAAAATATTGAATTTACACAACTTCGGGAATTTTACAAAAATAGTAATATAAAAAAGATAAAGGAATGTTTATTTGATTATGTTACCAGAAAAAAAATTCAGCCAGAAATCTAAATGAGTATGTTTCTAATGTCTAATGAAATGCAGTGAGGATTTTCCTAGCAATCTTGATTACACAAAATTGTCAGAACTTGTTATATTAATCACATGTATTTCCAAATTTCCTTGAGATTCTCTTATACAAAACCCCATGTGATGAATATGATGAATACTAATTAGGTTATGGAAATCTCAATCATCAAATATATCATAATCAAATGTCAAAATGTTGATACATCAAAGAATACAATGGAGATAATAACAATATTCACATATTAAGATTTGACTCGAATCTATTAAAACATTTATATTATACATTAAAGTTACCTAGTCTTCAACAATTTCTTCTAATTGTTCCATGAACACTTCACAACTTACTCGATTAATTCCGTGTTTTCTCAAAAGTTCAAGAGCGTTGTTCGCACTTATTTTTACGTGTCCTGAATTCAAGTGTCTTATACCAAATGTTTCACTGAAGAGACAAGATTTTCTTAATTTTCTGGTGAAAAAAAATCAAAGAAATTCATTTTGATTGGGACTATTTATACTTACACTTGACAATGTTTGATGAATTCCCTTTCTTCTTGCTCTACGGGAAATTTTGCGAATTGCATTTCTTCCATGTCCGCTGATACATGTTTACTACAGTAATCATTATTAAATATACCTGTATTTTATCCAGAGATTATCATAATGAGTAATACCAAACCAGTTCACATACCTGATTGAACCTTCACTGAATTTAGGTCCTTTAACAAATGCAATATATTTACAAATATGGTGCCTAAGACAAAATCCTACACCAGTATCCTTGCTTTGGAAAACAATAAGTCTATTAAATTCCTTATTCCTTTCTTCGTTTGGAGGTTCCTTTGGTGGTGTCTCGGGTGAATTCTCACGAGATACATCAGTTGATGGCTTTAAACAAGATAATATCTACGCGTCAGGGAAAAATCCAAAAGTCACGTGCATCAGAATAAAAAAAATAGATTTACACATACTTCACGTTTTACTTGAACCGAAATATTGCTTGGAACTCGTGGAATCTTTGGAGTGAACGGTTTTTTAAGTTCTAGGAAAACGATAATGATCAAGCATGAATCACCCGATAAACTAAAAACGACAAACGTTCGAAATTCGCATACCAATTTTAAGGTATGGAAGTAAATTATTTAGACTATATTGTTCTGTTATATCTATGCCAAACGCGATATCTAGATTTAATCTTTCCATTACTGGACCATAAAACCAAGTAGCTTGAGGTTGTTGCATTAAAGTTTCAACTGTCAAAACATGTACAAATGAAAAAAGAAAAAAAAAAAGTTAAGTAAATAGATAAATAAAGGGGATTGTTTTTATCAAATGTTTTTCAGCTTTCCATTTTTACCATGTGTAATAAGAGCCTCTATTTTCGGAATAAGAAAAGAAAAAGTTATTAACATGACACGTTTTAAGTGATCACAACAAGGAAAAAAAGGGTTGGCAAAACATACTTGCAAGCTTATCTCGCACATTTTCAAGAATATCGCTCTGAGTTCCGTGAATAAACTTCAAGACGACCCAAGAATCCAATTTTTCATCAGTCAGTTTTAAAAGACGGACTGGGGTCAAGTTAAGTTTTTCAATTATGTTGAAGTTTTTGTCTACCGAATGTAACCGTTCTACGCGTTGTATAAACTTCATAACATCACTTTGGCGCCAGGAGTGAATCGTTTCTATCGTGGGTACAGAGTACATTTTTACAGGCGAATATGGAGGTTTCTTTTTAATTTTATTATTGAAAGGGTTTGTCAACGATCACCGGAACATGATCGATTGACATTTTATATGCAGGGTAGATTTTCTTATTCAGGGTCCTAGCACGTTATCAATTGCAAATAACATTTTTCGGACCTAAAAGATACTAATTCAGGCAATATAACTTTCAAAAATTACCATAACTGTACTAGAGACATCATCACTAGCATCTCCAATGCATCGACTCAAATTTCATTAAATAAGGACAATACGCACGACGTGATGATATTTCAATGGAATGGCGGTGCGACCTCATGCATTCACGTGAATGCACAATTTCCAATAATTGGGAATATGCATAAAATACATAATTGCCGTTAGTTATTATATCATCATACTCTCTCAATTTTTAAAAAGTTAATTTTTTTTTCCTCACTATTTTCTTTTTCAAAATGTCCGAAGAACTTGTTAATATATTTAATATATTGCTCGGAATATCTATGGTCATTGGTCCTGTATTAGGATACTTTGACCAAATTAAAAAATTTCGGGAGACAAAGTCAAGTTCAGGATATTCCTTAGATACCACAGGAATTTTATTAGTGAGCAGTATTATTCGCGTTTACTTTTGGTAAGTCGAAGGGGGTTTTTTTCTTAATGTTATACAATTAAATTAATTTTATCACTCAAAGAAATATCTGTTTAATTTTCGAACTAGGATTGGGAAAAAGTTTGACACGGTACTTCTTTATCAAAGTCTTTTGATGATATCAGTTCAACTTGTTTTATTATATGAGTGCCTCAGATTTAGATATCCAATTATACCAACTTCAAACCGACGATGGTTTTGGAATTGGTATACATATAAATCTTATCTGATTTTTTTGATTGTTTTAGTTGGAATGTTAGGAATTTTGCAACTCATATTTTATGAACAAGAATGGTTCACTGAAACTTTGGGTTATTTGGTAAATAAATGATTTTTAAAAGTAAAGTTGAAATTTTCCCGAATCTAAATTTTTTTGTTTGATCTATAAAGTCACTCGGGATTGAAAGTACAGTGCCAATGCCTCAAGCCTATCAAAATTTTAAAAGACATTCTGTGTCAGGATTCAGGTAATTTAATAATCTTTTTCTCTTCATTTTAATTCAATTTTATATTCTTAACATTTTTTTCTTTTTTTTAAATTTAAATAAAGTAAATGGATCATTTTAACGTGGGTTGGTGGTGATTCATTCAAAACATTTTATTATATTTATACAAATGCACCACTTCAATTTATTCTCTGTGGTATCGTACAATTAAGCGTAGATTTTGTAGTTGTATTCCAAACTGTTATTTATGGTCGTAAAATGAGAGAAATTTTTGGTTTAAATGATACTAGATGGTATAACAATAGACCTTCAAGTTATAGTTCTTTAGATAACATTTAAAAAACATTTAACATTTTCATTAGATGTATTTAATTACAATTTTTGTTCGGTTTCTTGTTTTATATTTATAATGAGGTCATTTTATAAAAATTTAAACATTTTTAATGGAATTTAAAATGAATGAACGAAGTTCATCAAAAGATAATTCGTTTGTTTTTTAATGTGGCATTAAATTATATGACAAGTATAGAACAGATAAAATAAAAAGTTCGTTTCTAAATTTCACGTGAGCCGATTTTGTAAAAAATAATAAAAAAATCACATTATCAAATATTTAATAAATAAACAAATGTATTTACGCCACAAAAAAAAAAAAATGATAGATCGGATCGGGTGGGACATGTTCTGAAACATTTTATTGGTGTTGAAACAACATAATGAGTGACATCATTCGTGACGTCAGTATTGGTTGTGTAAAGATATGACTTAAAGGACAAATAGAAATGACCTCGTTGATCATTGCCAAAATTAGCTTTACCAGCTTTACCATTGTGACGATTTCACATTTTTGTATTACCGAGCTTACTAATTATTAATACGGTTTTGTCAAAATACAAACTCAGATCTAAAGTGACACAAGCAGTCCTTTCAGGTAACCACCACTTCTTCGACTCCTTTAGAGCAGTGATGTGCACTTGGAAGATTGGAAGCACCCTTTGGAAGCACCTTTGAAAGGTTTGGAAGCACAATTTATTAATAAAATTATTTGGATTGGAAGCTTCCAATCAAATTTTTTACCATTGGAAGCATAAAATGCACATCACTGCTTTAGAGTATATTCATTCCAAAAGGGCAACTGAAACGTCTCTTAGATTTTACTTGCACTTTGATAGGTAATCTTATTTTGATCCATGATCATTAAAAATGTGGTCTTTGTTCAGAAATGTGAGGTTTCTGACAGAACTATGTTGCTTAAAACTATTTTTTCTTGTAGAGTGGATCTTTGTAAAAAATGGGATACAATTTGTGGTACTTACTTTAGATGTTTATACTAATAATAGTGAAGCTGAAAAACATGCAGGAGACCTACTTGCAATTATCATAGTATTTGTGACGTAATATAATAGATTACATTCAGCCACATATTGCAAAAGGAGAAGAAAAGTTACTAAATAGGTTCAAGAGTTTTAAGAAGGAAGTAAAAAGCTTCTTGCAGGAAAGATACAATCTATTCACATTTATCCTAACTAAAGATGCCAGCCGAAACTCCCTCAAAATAATTTCGTCATATCCCTTACTATGTTTTTAATATAGTTTCGG
>CAMKVN010000943.1:0-22172 GCA_946474995.1 Funneliformis geosporum
TTGGTATCAAAAAGCAGCTGAAAATAATAATGCAGATGCACAAAATAATCTTGCATTATTATATAACAAAGGTGAAGGAACAGAAAAGAATTTAGAGAAGGCATTTTATTGGTATCAAAAAGCAGCTGAAAATAATAATGCAGATGCACAAAATAATCTTGCATTATTATATAACAAAGGTGAAGAAATAGAAAAGGATTTAGAAAAGGTATTTTATTGGTATCAAAAAGCAGCTGAAAATAATAATGCAGATGCACAAAATAATCTTGCATTATTATATAATAAAGGTGAACAAACAGAAAAAAATTTAGAAAAAGCATTTTATTGGTATCAGAAAGCTGCTGAAAATAATAATATAAAAGCACAGTATAATCTTGCATCTTTGTATAAATATGGTGAAGGAATAGAAAAGAATTTAGAAAAGTCATTTTATTGGTATCAGAAAGCTGCTGAAAATGGACATACAATTGCACAATACAATATTGCAAATTTATATAATAATGTTGAAGGAATAGAAAAGAATTTAGAATATATTCCTAATTTGTATCAAGTTGCTGAAAATAATAATGCAGATGCACAATGCAATCTTGCATTTTTATATAAAAATGGTGAAGGAGTTAAGAAGAATTTAAAAGAAGCATTATATTGGTATAAAAAGTCAGCAAATTATGGTAATAAAATAGCACAATATAATTTAGGAAATTTTTATTAGAATGGGTGGGAAATAGAAATAAGTTTAGAAAGTGCATTTGAATGGTATAACAAATCAGCCAAACAAAATTATAGTGATGCACAAAATATGATAGGTTATTTTTATGAAACTGGTAAAGGAATACCAAAAGATTTAGAAAAAGCTCATTATTGGTATCAAAAATCAGCAGAAAACGGAAATAAACTTGCACAATATAATATAATATTACTTCATCAATATGAATTAGAAATTGGAAAGTATAGTATTGAATTATATGAAAAATTAGCTAAACAAAATAATAATGAAATACAACATTATCTAGGATTATTTTATGAAAATGGTATAAAAATTGAAAAAGATTATAAAAAAGCTTTTTATTGGTATCAAAAAGCTGCAAAAAATGGCAATAATTTTGCACAATATCATTTGGGCAAGTTTTATCTGAATGGATTTGGAGTTAAAGAAGACGAAGATAAAGCATTTGTTTTATTTGAAAAATCAGCTAAACAAGATAATTGTGATGCACAAAGTTATTTAGGGTATTTATATAAAAATGGTATTGGAACGCGACGAGATTTTAAAAAAGCATTTTATTGGTATCAAAAAGCAGCAGATAATTGTAAGCTTGCACAATATAATTTGGGAAATTTTTATCGATACGGGTTAGGAATTCAAAAAAATAAAGTAAAAGCATTAGAATGTTATAAAAAATTATCTGGACAAGATAATAAGTTTTTTATGGAAAATAATGAATTGTTAGGTATGTATGTTATATTTATATCTATAAAACTTAAATAATTTATTAATTAATAAATTTAAATATAGCAGAAAATCAAAGCTCCAATCATGCGATTAACTGTAATACTTTTAATTGTATTCAGTTTAATAAGCCGATTATTAATATCTGTAGTAGTAAATCAAATGTTTGGAATAATGCAAATTGTTCATCAGAGTTTATTTCAGCAAAAGCAACAATTTCACCTAGTACTTCCGCTATTTCATATATCGAAGTTGAAAAATTAGAAAAATTACTTATTATTCGTAAAAATGATATTGACTGTTTATTGGAATCGCAGCCTATATATGCTATAGGAGTTGATTTTCCGAAAAATTCTACTAAACCATGCATTAATTGTTGGGTTATCAAATCTCTTGATACTCCAGTCTTAGAATGTCTTGAAACTATGTTTGATGATCAGTATGAAGTTATATATCAAGTAATACCTATAAATAAATCAAGTAATTTTGATGATAATATTTATGGAAATAATATTGGAAATAGTAATAATAGTAATAGTGATGATAATGGTAATCCTAATAGTAATAGCAATGGTGATGATAATAATGGTAATGATGATGATAATAGTGGTAATTATGATAGCGGTGATAGTGATAGTAATGCTAATGGTAATGGTGGCGGTGACGGTGACGGTGATGATGATAATAATGTTAATAGTTTCAAAAAGAAAATCTATGTTTCTTCTTCAATAAAGGCTGAAGGTAAAGATAATATGGATTTACAGATTTCTCAAGATTTTATCATTACAACTAATATCTGGGTTGAAATCACCCATGAAAAGAAAATTGGAAATCTTAAATTTAATATTGATGTAAATGGTTGTGGAATAGGAAATATGCTTAGTAATAATTGTCCTTCACTTAAAAATCAAGGTTTCGGTTACGCTCTTCATTCTATTAAGCTCCATGTTTCCTCAATACCTGAGAATACATTCAGGATAGTAGGTGAATCGCAGCCAATCCAGCCAAACCCCACGTTTGAAGTTTCAAAAGGTGTGGAAACGGCTTTCATTGTAGCAATTAATAATTTATTAGGTAGTAAAAAAAAGGTAAATACTGTTAAATCCACATCAAGAAAGTGGAATTTACAAAAAGAACATAATCGTAAAGGCGAGTTCTGGTCATATCAATATAATGATAATAATCCTGATGTAAATAATAACTATAGAGGAGCACCTCCTCCCAGTAATCATTCTGGTCATTGGCATATGAAGAAACAGATGCGTGGATTTTGTATTAATATTTCTCAAGATTTGCATTTTCAATATAAGATATTTAGAAGGTTCAGAACGCTTCCAAATACAAAGCCAAAGCTATTACCATGCCCAAGGATGGTCCATAATCTAGAAATATCATTTAATGATCTTATAGATTTTAATGAAAAGTTTGCAAATATCGAGGACTATTATTATGAAAATGACGAGATTAATATTACTGTCGGAGATAATAAAAATAAAAATATAATCGAAAATTTTCAAATTTTGGATGGAAAAATAGAACGTTCGAAATTAATTTTAAAATAAAGGAGATTGTTGAATGTTTTCATAACATTAATTCAATGTTGTGATTAATGAAAGAATTAATATTTATTTGATCTTAGTCAGGAGTGTAACGAAGACAATATACCGTAAAACGCACTCATAGAACACACTGGTAATTTACATTCTACAAAAATTTATAATCGGAGTAATAAATATATCTCTATATAGGTAAAAAGGTAATGCGAAAATCATTTTTGGTCATAGCATTTTTGTAAACTTCTTTATATAAAATGATTTACTCGTCATTAGTATTTTGATGCGCAGCATTGTCGTGGACTTTATATTTATTTTAAAAATTTTTATATATAATTAAATAAAAAATAATTTTATTGAAATGTTTTTTAATTTAAATACAAAGAATTCCTTATTAAAAAAAATAATGGCTGTTCAGCCAGTTAAATCTCAACTCGCAATGTTAAGGCGTCAATTTCCTTCTGTTTTATTGTAAACTCACAATTTTGGCTCAAATAAGGATAGCAGGAAACGTTACGGCATTAATCCTGCTTTAATCATGGGAGTTGTCTTTGGACGAATCTTTACAGTACACTCACAATAAAATTTCTTTACTTTAGATATGTATAAAACTGATTTTTTATGAACTAAAATAATTAGAACTGAATTTAATTATCTAGACTAGAATATATAAATTCGTTACTTCGGTTGGATTCTTAAATATTTTCAAAAATAATGTTATGGAAATTAATAGTAAATTTGACTTTTAAAGAATTTAGATTGAAATAAAGAGCATGCAAATGTGTATTTATATGGCGAGTTACACATTTTATCAAAATTCGTTTCTATTAAACCAATTCTTATAACATTACAAGCAAATTTGCTAATTTATAACATAATCATATATTTCAATGCTCTGATGGTATTTGTATAGAAGTTGTGTATAACTAATTGAAAATCGTTTTTGTTCAATAAAATTAATAATTAAGTAATTCCTATAGCTATCCTTAAATTGGTTTTTGTTTTGACTTTGATGGTTAATTCAAAAAGATTCTTTTCACAG
The DNA here is from genome assembly GCA_946474995.1 of Funneliformis geosporum. NCBI lineage: Eukaryota > Fungi > Glomeromycota > Glomeromycetes > Glomerales > Glomeraceae > Funneliformis > Funneliformis geosporum. The sequence goes on from CAMKVN010000943.1 coordinate 4,046, forward strand.
TTCACATGTTTCTGATTTAGAGATTTGGTTCTAATCTTTAAATGTTGAAGATATTCTATAAAAAGAAGTTAATTAGAATTTTACAATTAGTGCATCTTGAAAACTTATTATTAATCAATCCTAAAATAGAAAGTAATTTCCCATTTCAATTATGAAGAAAAAAAATTTTTTTTTTCCTTTCCGAGTTATCGGATCGGATTATTTAAGGATCAAGAAAAAAATTAGGTTGCTAAAAAAACTACTACTTCAAAAAAAAATTTAATTAAATTTAAAAAAATATAGATACGTTATGAAAGAATCAAACGACAAAAATACAAAGGCAATTAATGCAGATATTCGCAACCTTTGGTCAGAAAGTATTCATTACCGTGATCAACGTCAAAAATTTGACAAGGCTGATGAAATTTATGACTTTATTATTGTTGGAGCTGGAACTGCCGGATGTGTATTAGCAAGAGAACTGATTTATAATATTCCCAATGTTAATATTTTGGTATTAGAAGCTGGTCCACCGAATTCACAAATTAATGATTTAATGCGTTTACCTTGTACCTTTCCTTTGGTAAGTATTATGGAACCAAATAAATTATCAAATCCTATTGATTAACGATTTATTATAAATAGGCTTATCGAGCACGTATGGTAGATTGGGGATATCAAACAGAAGATCAAAAAATGCCCAGCATTATCGAACCTACAAAAGTATTATTAAATAAAGGGTTCCCTTATCCACGTGGCAAGGTAATTGGAGGATGCAGTACTGTAAATGCAATGATTTATATGCAAGTATATTTTTTTTAAAAATAAATTTTACATTCAAATTTTGAAATATGTTTTGTTTGTTATGTAAAACTTCAAATTGGATGGCTTAAATTAATTATATTTATGATTTTAGGCGAGGTCAAAAGGCTGATTACGATGGTTGGGCGGCCCTAGGTCCTGAATACAAAATTTGGGATTACGATCATTGTCTTGAGGGTATGTATTCATCTTATACTTGTTAAAGATTTATGATTTAAAATTTAAATTTAACTTGAACCAATTATTTTATAAAAGCTTTCAAAGCCATTGAAAACAATGCTCGTAAAAACACTAACGAAGAATTTAAAAAGTATCATGGATTTAATGGTTTACTTCATGTACAAGATAGTCCAAACGATAATTATGAGATTGCAAAAGATTTCATTAAAGTTGCAAAAAATCTTGGCATTCCTTATAATAACGATTTTAATGGTGCTAGACAAAATGGAATAGGAAAATTTCAGGTAAATTAGTAGTTTTGTGAATAAAACTTTTAAATATGTTTTTAATAACAATAATATAATATATAGACCACAACACAAGATGGAAATCGTTGTTCGCTGGCTGATAGTTATTTGACAGATGCATTGAAAAAGGTTGAAACGTACCCTCCATTAAAAAGATTAGGTCCTCCTTATGGATTGGCCAGTGGCGTTGCAAAGATCGTTGCTGTTAATGTCAAATCATCTGCTCACATGTTGAATATTATTTGGGATGAAGAAAAGAAAGATGAAAATATAGCAATTGGCGTTAAGTATTTCTATGACGGTGGAGTTCATAATGCTTTCATTGCTCCTAAGGGAGAAGTGATTATTTGTGGTGGTGCTATTAATAGCGCTCAGGTAAAAATTAAAATTATTCGATATTGAAATTTTCATGAGTTGATGATCAATATGATTAAGTCCGTTATAAATATTTATATTATATATTTAATAAATTTGAAAGATCTTGATGCTATCAGGAATCGGTCCGAAAAATAATTTGGAAGCAAATAATATCAAAGTTCGTAAAGAATTACCGGTTGGACGTAATCTACAGGATCATCCTGTGTGTACGGTTACTGGAAAAATTTCTATTCCAAATAATGCAAGCATTTCTCAATTTAATTCTTGGTGTAATGGATTTAAACTTGGAATTTTCCATAAAGGTAATGTTAAAGGAAAATTCCCCAGTCGTGAAGAATTCCTTAATGAAAATCCCGATATTCAAGTTTATGGTAGGTTAGAAGGATAATAATTTGTGTGAAATCTTTTAAATCTTTTGAAACATTTATATAATTCATTATTCATAATTTTGTAGTAGGAGCAAATGTATATGATCCTATTATTAATGCTTATGTCACTAAACAATCTCCTCCAAACTTTGAAACGGTTACTCTGCTCTCTGTTTTAAATTTCCCGTCGAGTGCCGGACACCTGGAATTATGTAGTTCTAATTCATTTATGCAACCAAAAATATTTCTCAATTATTATTCAAAATCTGATGATTTGTATAGAATGATGAGCTCTTTAAAATTATCACGTGAAATTCTTAAACAACCTCCATTAAGTACTGAATGGGGCATAAAAGAACTTGCATTTAATGATGAATTTGGAAAATGGTGTAGTGTGGACAATGAGATGAGAGATGAAGATTGGGAATGTTATATTCGTGGAAAGGTAATTTTCATCCAACCTTGTGGCAAGAAAATTTTCAAATGCAATTATTATTGATTTTTAATATATTTTATTTTTTTATTTTTTTTCGCTCTCTAGTCATATACATCATTTCATCCATGCGGTACCGTTAAGATGGCACCAGAATCCCAAGGAGGATGTGTTAATCATCGACTTCAAGTATATGGAACAAAAAATCTTCGAGTTGTTGACGCTTCAGTTTTTCCAATTATTCCAAATGGTAACACTAATGCTCCTACTGCCATGGTTGCATGGAGAGCAAGCAAGATAATTAAAGACGATTATCCCTTAAACAGTAAATTGTGACGTTTCTCAGGTAAATTATCTGCGTTACAGAGAGTGATGGATAGAAGATAATTTAATTTATGATACTCGTGATTTGTCATGATTCTATAATAAATTATCAAAACAAATCGAAAAATGTTTTTTTTAGTTTAATTATAAATAATAATATTTAATTACTCAATCAAGTGGTTTGCTTATTGCATTCATGAATTATGTGTTAATGTATATTCTGATGATTGGCATTTACTTTTTTTTTTTATAATACTGAATTAAAATCAGTACAACTTGGAATTTGCAATTAATTTAGTAATTATTTAGTAATTATTTAATATGAAAATATTTATATCCTATTATAATCAAATACATGAAAAATGAACAAGCTCATTAAATGTAAGAAACATAATAGATAATGTACCAAAGAAAAATAAAAAGTAGACTTTTAAAATTTCATAAAGTTTTATCAAGAGTGTATTTTCAGTAATTTACTAAACCAAAAAAGAATTATATTTTTAAAAGAAATACAGCCAGCTTTTTTTATAACGAACTAGTGGTTCTATTAGAAAAAAAAAGTTTGTTATAAATTTTATTATGTTTTCTATAAGAAATATTCTAATTTTTATAATATAAAGTTCGTTATATCCAGAGTTCGTTATGGAGAGGTTCGTTATAAAGAGAGTTGACTGTAAATATTTATTTATTTGCAAAAGAAAAGGGTTACGTTACGAAACTCAGATTTAGTTTATTGATATTGGGCGTTTCCCTCAATGGGTTTATAAATGATCTGACTCTTTATTATGAATCTTCAACGACGGGACCATCACCATCGTAAATTGGTCACAACACCACTTTTATGATAGTTGAGTTAGTAAAGGGAGCCGGAGCTAAAGTACTGCGAAGCTATTTTGGTATTTTTTTTTTTTATTATTCATAATGAAATGAAATTGATAGTAAGATAAAAAGAGGTTGATCAAGCAATCTCCATTTATATTATATTTCAATTGATTGTAAAGCTGGAGCATCGACTCAATCACTAACCACCCACATTGAGAGAGGTGATTGAGAACGCCTATTATTTAACATAAATAGTTTCAATTGTTTTTTTTTTTTTTTTATAATTCCTGACATGTAAGAATAAATTTAACTAAATTTGATTGGATAATAAAAGCATACTTTTAGACATTACACTTTACAAGATTTTTATAAATCCTATTATTTTCGCGTGATATAGGTTTCGAAATAATGTTAGAGATTTATAGAAATTAAGGAAATAATTATTATTTCAATAAAGCATGATTTTAACTGTATGATTTTATAGATATTGTATGGTACTTTTTTTTTTATCAGATGCGTTTGTATAGTTGCGGTACGAAACCATAATATGCTAATGTCGAAAGTCGACAAGGTTTAAATAAATTATCTTCAGATTTGGTTAATCAAGTTTATTTTTAAAGAGAAATAGTGTACATTTTAATATTTTTCCACCTCAAGAGATTTAATCTTTTTTAGTTAACATTTTGTCATATAATATGTCTTAACGATTTTTGAATTTATTTTTTATTAAAAGAAAAATATTAAGATCGCAATTCGGTTTTCGGTTTTATTACAACCGAATGCCCGGTTGAACCGGTTTTATATAAATTCGGTTTAAATTCGGGTCTCAAATTAAAAAGTGTTTAAAACCAGTTTGTTAAAATAAAACCGGTTCCAAACCAACTTTATTGTACTATTTTAATGTATATTCCTTGTGAAACAGAATGTTTGTTTTTAATATCTTTAGCTTTATTTTTAAATAAATAAAATTATAATATAAATTATACTTATAAATTGTTTTTATAAGAGTTACAATCGTTTTTAGCATTTTTGATTTTGATTCTTGACACGATTTCAATCCCTACAATATTGTTGCATCATACAAATTTGACTGGTTAATTGAAGTATAAATTTGTCAAATAATCAAAGCTAATAATTTTCGAAATCATATCATGTGACTGCGACTTTTTGTGGAGTCTCGTGATTCATACTACCCCAAAAAAATTCTGCTATCGGCGATCATAATATGGATAGCCTAATTTAACGAAAATTTTTATTTTTTTATTTTTTTAAATATAACTTAATATAAACTGTATAAAGCTTCTAAAGTCGCATCTTGTATTGTATTTTTGCCTGCTCTACAAGTTTGGTTAGAGGGCTAATTAGGATTTTAAATGCCATTTTTAGAAAATTAATTATTTACAAAATAATATGAAAGTCAAAAATAGCATTTAAAATCATCTTTTTTTTCTATATCAAAAATCAGTTTTTTCTCGATATAGTTATTTCAGTCAGAAATGATTGACAAGATGATCACCGATAGCAGAATTTTTCGGGGTGCTCTTGGGTTGCTTTATCCAAAAAAGACTTTAAGGCAATGATTTTCGCTATAGTAAAATCGAATCAGAACTGTACATATTGCAATAAACATAATTTTTTTTTTTGACATTAAAAAAAAATAAGAAAAATGATGTCAAATAAAAATTTTATTAATAGTTTGAAAGGTCAATTTCAGAGGAACATATTTCTTTTTATGAGTATTCCAACTTCAGCGATTTCCAACCAAATGAAAATGGTGCATTTGGAAATGTTGTACGTGTAAAATGGAAAAGTACGGATCATTTTTTTTACTTGAAATCTTTTAAAATTGATAAGATAACTTTGGAAAATGTTTTAAATGATGTATAAATATTCTAATAATTTAAATAAGATTTCAATAAATATAAAATTGATTTTATGAATAAATTTCTTTATAGATAAAATTACATAAACAAGTTAATTTCCATCCAAATATTATATGATTTTAATGAATCACGAAGGAAGATACGGGTAAATTAATTCAATATAATATGATTCTTTAATAAAAAAAAGTTCATTAAATTTAAGTAATTTTATTTGTTATGCAGATGTAATGAAAAAATATTCTGTGGTTATAGAATACGCTGATAGTGGCACATTAAATGATTACTTAAATAAGCATTTTCATGAACTAGATTGGAATGATAAATTTCAGCTAGCTTTGCAACTTGCAGGTGCTGTAGAATGTATACATGATTGTAATATTGTACATCGTGATCTGGTAAAATTACTTTTTGAAAATTCTTGTATATTTTTATTTATATATTATTCTTAATAATTTTATTATTATTTTAAATAAACAAATCTAGAATGCAAACAATATACTTATACATCAGAAAATGATTAAATTCGCAGGCTTTAGTGAATCAAAAAAAATTGCTGAAATGTCAAAGCGTTTTTCAAAAATAACGGGTGAACTCGCCTACATGGATCCAAAATGTTTAGAAAATCCAAATTACATATTAAATAAACAATCTGATGTTTATAGCATTGGAGTTTTGATGTGGCAAATTTCAAGTGGAAAGCAACCATTTCATAATGAAAGTTCTGATTTTAATTTGGCATTATTAATCATAGGAATTATAAAGGGAAAAAGAGAAACTATTATTAATGGAACACTTACGGAATATAGCAACTTATGTCAAGGTAAATATTTTGTTTATTTTGACTTAAAGAATGAATTCTAATCTCAATTTCCCAATTTAATTAGATTGTTGGCAATATGAACCTAACAAGCGTCCAAATATTCAAAAAATTGTTACAATTCTTAAATCAATTTTTGCACAATCAAGTGATTCATCAAGTCTTATTGTAGATTTGAATCAAAATGTAGAAGAAACGAAAATAATTTTAAAAAAAACCTTTAATCATGATCCAATTGTTCAATTGTTGCTGAAAATAATGATTTAGATTCACAAATTAATCTTGAAAGAACAAAAAATAATCAAAAAGCTACTGAAAATGTCGATTGTAAGTATTTTTATCAATTGCCAGTATTCATTATGCTTTTTATTATAAATTTTTATTAAAAAACATATTTAAATTTATAGTGAGTAAGTTATAATCTGTTTATATTTCTTTATTATAAACCAATTTTTATTATCAAAGTAAGTATTTTTAAGTGATATTTGAAAATAATATGAAATAAATTTGTATAATTAATAAATTTTGTAGTTTTAGAATCTGATGATTTCCAAAATAATAATCAAAAGGATAATGCGAGTAATTGGATAGAAAATGCTTTAAGATGCGAAAAAGTTAAATTTATACATTTTGACCAATTAATAAATTCTAAAAAACTAACTTCTGGTGGATTTGGATCTATTATGAAAGCGATTTGGATTAAATCAGGATCTTGTATTATTTATGAAAAGTTAACTAATATACAATCTATTAAAGGTAATATATTAGATGCTTTTATTCATGAATTACAAATCCATTTATGTCTAAATTATAGCGATCGAATTATTCGTTGTTTTGGCATTAGTAAAGGTAAATTTATGATTGATCTATAATTATATTATAATTTTTAAATTAAAATTATTTATTATAAAAATAAAAAATTCATTCTTATAGATAATTATGATTATTTTCTTATAATGCAATATGCTAATGATGGTGATCTTCAAAATTATCTTGAAAAGAATTTTAAAAATTTAACTTGGGATAATAAGAAAATGATAGCGTTTCAAATTGCTGAAGGATTAAATTACTTACATAATGAAAATATTTTGCATAGAGATCTTGTAAGTATTAGCATAGTTTATTTATTTATTTTAATTAATTTTCTAAAAGGTTATTTAAAATGTTAAAATATCTATTTTAATTTAGCATTCTAAGAATATAGTAATTCATGATGGTAATGCTAAAATTACAGATTTTGGTCTTTCAAAAAATATGAATTCAAAATATTCTACTATTCATATTGGAACATTTGGTAGAATTCCATATGTAGATCCAAAAAAACTTTTGGATTTAAATTTTCAGTATGAAAAGGCTTCGGATATTTACAGTTATGGTGTAATTATGTGGGAAATCTCTAGCGGATTTTCTCCATTTAAAAATCTTACTAGTAAATGTGATCTTGAGTTACTTTATCTTAAAATTCCTAAAGGATACCGTGAAGATAATGTAGAAGTAACGCCTGAAGATTATAAGGATCTTTATGAAAAATGTTGGGATTCTCTACCTGATAAACGGCCTAGTATTAAAAAAGTATTAGAAGAATTTAAAAAAATGGGGTGCGGAACAGATGAAGAAAATAATTCAATTTATGAGAATTTTCCTACGGAATCAGAAACAAATATTAATAACATTTCAAGTGAAGGTATAGTAATATAAATTAATATATTATTGATTTAAATATTTACTAATTATACATAAATCTTACAATAATTTCTATTTTAGAAATGCAAACAAATGATTTAAATCTGCAATTAAATATAAATGATGATTTAAATAGTAAGTTATTTAATTTTATATTTAGATATTTAAAGAAATACAGTATGATAACTAAATATTTGAATTTTTCATTCATTATTTAGTTTCAGAATTTAATTTTTAAATGATTTAAACAACAGTTGGATATTAATTTATGTTGAAATCTTTCATAAGTTACTTTAAGAGGATTTCTTGAATAAAATTATATATAAAAAAAATATATTTATTAAAATATACATATAAAAATAAGAATAAATTATTTTTAAATCTATATAGAATTTATTATAAATTTCAAAGTTTATTAAATCTTAAGGTTTATTTTTAATGTTTCAATATATATTACCTTAATTCTCTTACAAATAATTTATCCTAGTCAATAGACTATTCTTTTAACCATAATATTCATCATTATTGAAATTTAATATCGATAAGTTTTTAATTAGCTGTGTATGAAAAGAATTTTTTATTTATTATATGATTCATAGTGCAAATATTTCAAAACATAGTAAATTTGAATCGATATATTGAGAACTGAACATTGTAGCATAATATTATTAAATAATCAATAGCAGAAAGAGCTTCAATAAAGTATGTTCCAAAATAAATTATTAAACCGTTATATGCATACAAAGAACATTAACCTAGGAATTGTGATCATGATACGCAATTTATAAGTAAAAATTCGAGAAATAAATTATTTCTGACTTTTTTTCGTACAAGATTTCGGCCATTAAATTTTAATTAAAAATTTTATCAATATGTAGTGCGCGCAAAAGCCTGTGAGAGGTGACTGGATCGAAAGTGCTTTGTTCAAGATTTAGCAAAATGAAGTCTTCTTTTCTAATTCCATGGCCACTATGAATCTACAATGTTGGCAAACATCACAAATTTAAAAGGAATGTGTTTTTTTGAGAGTTATGGTAGGCGTCACCATTTGTGATGCTCTAACGATATATGATCAATACTTAAATCATTATTAGAATCGAGAAAAACAATTAATTCATTTACCTTTGATATATCAATAACTTTAAAAGTCTTTATATTAGATACTAGAAGAATTGGAATCAATCAAACAAAGATAAACCGACGTCGCTAAGTATAGATGCTTATAGATAATTCCTTATAATGCGAGTATAATGGTTTAAGCTTGATTGTTCGATCATAAAAAATTTTATTAACCAGTTATTAAATGTAGATAATTACAATGGCAAACTAAGAACTAAAATCATAAAATGTCTGATGGTTTTGATATGATTACTTGTTTGTAATCACTTTATAAAATTTTGATATTTTATCAGAATTTAAAAATAATTTGAAAAAAAATAATCCAGAAACATATTAAAATTGTTGGTTAGAAAATTTTCTAAGAAGGATTTGGAATCGATAAAGATAAAAAAGAAGGTTTTAAGTGTTTTTAAATTTTTGAAGTATCACAACTTATATTACCAATATTCCAATTTTTATGAAACTACTTTTTATATAGGAACTTTAAATTCAACTATACAAATCTTCTACGGAACGTAGAATATTTACAAATATAATATTTAAATTATATACAAATTTTCTAATTTTCTAATATATACAAATGTAAAATTAAAGGATTTCTTTACGTCGTTTCGTATAATCTCAAATGAAAATAACAATGGTCGGTATGAGTTATTTGTAATTAATAATAGTTATTCTGATATATAGTATCGTAATATGAGATTAAGAAAAAGAAAGGACGTGAAAATTTTTTTGCAAGAAAATAGTTTATTAGAATACATATAAAACCTAAAGTCTATATTTATCAATAAAAGAATGAAAGGAAAACAGATTATGGATAAATGATTAAGGATATAGAAATTTCAACAAAGAAAAAGTTATATCATTAGAATTAAATGTAAGCCTGAATCGATAATGTTAAAGAATGCTACTTTAAAAATAAGACTTATATAGTAAAGAATAAAGTTGACAAAATAAATCAATTCTTTCTTGTATTCAGTAATATTAATTATCTTTTGTAATTTTAAATTGAAACTCTGATTTATAATTCTTAGCATCTAATTCCTTAATAAAATCAACAGGCTTTGTTCTTCTTTAGCTTATGATAAATATACAAGAAAAAAAAGAGAATCATTAAGTGTTTCTCTTAAATTTTTAATTAGATTATGCTAGCTTGTGATAACAAGTCTTAAGAAAAGACTTGCAGAATTTCTAATTAATATAGTTGTTTATTTTACCTTTCAATCTTCTTCGTGTTTTCACAAAGCGATAGCTACCCACTCTAGTGAATCTTATTAATCGAATGCTACATAAATCTAAAATCAGATGGTCTAAATTAGAATCAAATAAGAGCTTGTTGACTTGAGAAGAAAACGAAATCCCAGGTCAACACCAGCAATAAATTTATATCTATATTTAATGTGATTACATGGGCTTCGGGTGAAAACTATTCTTTTCAAAATGAAAATATTGTTTAATTACTACATATTAGGAAGGAAAAGCCGCATGTTTGGCTAATAAGGCTTATATCTATGAAAATTCTTATCATTTATTTAATATTCTTACATAATCGCTATTAATATTATTAATATTGTGTTTAGAAATATTTCATTGATGACATTTAATTAACTGCATTAAAATAAAATTGATTATAAATCACAGAGCAAACAATTAAATAATTTTTAATTTTGATTCAAGAATTATAAATATAACAATAATAATTGGAAAATTTATCCATTATTTCAATAATAAAGTTCATGATGAAAAAAAAAGATAAATTAAGTATTTTTATAATCAATAAAATAATTCACCCTTCACACGCAGTCAGTCTAAAAATCTCCATTTCTTCAATAGTCAATTTTATTTTGTATCCAATATTTCATTTTCATAATGGGCTCTTTGCACGTACCTTTTATATCATCACTCAAAATTTCGAAAGGATCGTTTGCTAATGCATTGATATCACGATAAAGATTGATAACCAAATCACTATTACCAAAATTTAATGGCATATTTTTATGATTCGATTCATACATTGCTCTCTTTCTGTTCACAACTCGACTAACCTTAAAAATCTTTACAATCTTTTCCATCACCTAATGAAAAAATAATCTTTCGCCGCTAGTTTCAGCCCAATAACATTATTCCCGTATGAAAAGACATATTCAAAGCCAAAAAGTTTTTTTTTATTCCAAATACCTAAATTAGTTGTATTATTTCCTCTGAATTCTGAAGTTTGAGCAATTCCCCATAAGATAATTCCATAATTTAATTTCATCGATTTGTAAATCTTCTCTTTTAACTAATTCAAGTAGAATACTTTTTTCTAATATTAATATTAGGAGAATTAAAAATGGTTCGGGATCGTCACAAAACAATAATTTTGGAGTTGTTTAGTTTGAAAACCGTGTGAAGTATCTTATCTTAACAAGGTTTTGTTGTAACCATTCGGTTTTTGTTTAATCAAATAATTTTGTACAAATGTAACCAATTCATCAAGAAGTAATTCATCGGATGCTTGTTCGTTTGTTCGTTCAAATAAAGAACACCTGTGTACATGTATCTTAGCAGAAAAAATAGAAATTGACATTTTAATAGACGAAAGAATTAAATGTTCAATAGGCAAATAAATGTAGAGATTATTACTTCAAAATTATTTCAAAAACGTTAGGAGTAAGATTTGTTTTATTAAAGTTAATCATATTGTTATTATCCTTTGTAACCCAATCCTTTGAAAGAGCTCGATTAAAATAAGGAGAGCGTGCTCTCAAGATATCAGTATGTGCATGAAATTCCTTTGTATTGGAATTCTCTCTTACTTTGATAATAAAATTTTAATCACTTGCACCTTCAAGTAAATGAAAAAGTTATGATTCAATCCAAGAAAAAATTCGAAAGACGTTTTTTTAAAAATAAGTTTCATCCGACCGCAAGATTATATTTATTTTATTTTAATTAACACGCGAGACAAAGTTCTGATTCATGATATGCTTTTCCAAATTTAGTTAAAATACTATAGCGAGGAGTGTCAAAAGACATCATTTTAAAAGTTTAGTTTCACAATTTCTTTTATAAATAATTAAACATCTGAAGATAAAAATTTCTTAAAATTAATGACGTTATTTCTGTCCGCTCCCATAAAACTTACTATACTTAATTATCGGGGAGATAAGAAAGTATCTTTGATTAATTAAAATGATAGCCGTTAAATGACAATATCAAAAATGGGAAAGTGGCATGAATAGCACAGACCATTTTATTTCACGGTTTCTAATCAAAGTTAAATAAATTAATCAAAGTTGTGCGTATTTGTCAGCGCATGAACGAATTATAGTTTGGGCACGTATTGTACTTAGAAATAATTATTAATTGAAAAGAGATTTCAAAATACTTAATAAAAAATAAAGTTTTCCGTAAATGACGGCATAATAAATCATATGAATTAGCACATCGCTCCGACGGTACAAAATAATGAAGATGGATTTACATAAAATCTTTTATAATGAATGTTTGGGTCATATGAATTAAAGTTAAAATACGTGCATTATATTATAGTTGCCTGACGAAACCTATTTTGGATTTGTCGAAACGTTTAAACCTCTTGTTTCGACTGGTTTTTAATAAGTCCATAATATAGTTTCGACTGTTTGATATAGCTTGGTTGGTTTCGACGGGTTATTTTATATGATTTTATTAAGGTTTTGCCACTTTCGACATTCGACGGTCTGTCTAAACCCAGGAGTTTCGTCAGGCAACTATACATTATATATGTATATACTAAGATAAATACTGTATGTCACGATTATAAATATAAAGTTTATTAAAAGTAGAACAATACATAAATTTCATGCTATTCTGGAATAAAAAAAAGTAATTATTTGGATTGAATAAAATCTAACAATCGCCATTTCTTTAAAGTTCGACTCTCATAATTGGCAATAATTTAATGAAATACTTCGATTATTCAATTCATATATTGCAAATCATTAATGTACATTGGAATTAGACGACAAAAATCCAATGAATTGAAACGGAACGGTAAGCTAGAAACGATATGCCATTCACTTACTGCGTTAATCAATTTTCGTATTCAATGGTCTGTCTAATAATGGCATCATGAATTTGATGGCAAATTTAGACTATCTTTTTTCTTGGCATTTTGGCTACTTTTTTTATTGACCTTCGAGATACCCAACTAAATTGAAATTATCAGCAAAGGAACTTGTCTAAGTTCCTATGGAAGGTGACTAAATTACAGACTTAGCCGATTTCAAACTGTTAAGAATGAGATCGTATTTCTTCACTTTTGATGATCACAACACATCTCTTTTATCTGGTACAAAACTATAACCCCTTACTAATAATATAACGAATAAAGAACCGCCCTTTGATCGCTACTCTCTCACAGATGCTAACAGTAAGTGAGGTTTATTTTCATAGTGCTTATTAGTTCAAATGCAGTTAAGGTGACATTAATATATGGACAAAGGCAAGGAAAACTATTTTAATAGTAAATATTATTAACGCTGTAATATGCAGTCAAGATTAAGATCGAATAGGGTCAAGATTTATACATTAGGAAAAACTATCAGATTATTTTTTTTTTCGAACAGTTTTCAGTAAACCAATTTGTAGGTACAAACACAAAAATTAAAATTTTTCTAATAATTTTTAAAATAGATTGTGGAGACAGAGATCCGAAGCCAAATGTAAATAACTTATATACAGAATCCAAAGGAATAAATGTTGTCTTTAATTCTCCTACTTTCAAATTTTTAAGGTGACGAGATGTCATTAAAAAGTGGAACAGCATTTAAGTATGAGGTTAAAATAACTTGTAGAAAAGCGGTATCATTTATTTACATAATGTCCAGAATAATATTTTCTAACTTTCCAATCTGCCTTCATAATTGTTTCTAATTTAGATACTTAATGGCAACAAGAATTAATATGCCCAAATTATTAATTTTTAACAAGGGAATTAATTACCATAGAGATCATAATCTTTGTCTCAACATGCACTTCTTTGTTACCATAAATTCGATTATATGTATATCGTAACTTTATGTTCTCCCCTTGGTAGATTGGTGAGGTCCAACGATTATTGGATTATTATCCCATTTGATGGTCATGTTAGAGGGTAGTAAGAAATCTATATCATATAGCATGTATTTATGAACCTGTCATAAATACGTTCTAATGCACTGATAAGAAATTTTCCTACGTAAATTTTTGGGTGATTAATGAGGACATACACGAATCCAGTATTTTTCTTTGAAATTGTTACTATAAGGGAAGAAACTTTCTGTATAAATTATTTACGAAAGTAACGTTTGGCCAAAATTTTATTTATTTTTTTTTTTACATTTTCTTACCAGCAACTGGTTGATCTATGATAATGCATGGTTTTTGAACATATGAAGCAGGAAAAAATGCACAATTTTAGTAAATTTGTCTTTACAAATATGAAATGATGCGAACAAGAATATGGTAATGAATAATGCACATAAATTATCAATTGTGTGATTCTAGTGGGAAGCCATTAAGTTCTTGACGGAGTTTAGCCGAAGATAATAAAGTAGACATGTTATAGGTGATTGTTTTTCTGCAAATAATAGGTCCTAATAGTACCCAAAAAATAATTTTTTTTTTTGCAGAAACTAAAAATTTATTCCTAAAAATAAGGATATTTCACTCACATAAGACAACATAGATTGTATTAATTATGAAAAAAGATTACCGTGTAGTAATTAATTTTAAATTGCAATATAATCTTGATTTTATAGCCATACTAAAATCAAACTTTAGGCTAATAAAGTTTATTAATTTTTATTAATGTGATTACAAAGCAGGTGTATAAGAAAATTGAATTTACAGACGGCCTTCTATGACATAAGTTTTACCTTCGACGACGATAATTATCCCTTCAAACGTGTTGATCTATTTTTCGGTAGTACGGAAAATTCACGAGAGTATTTTATTACTAAGAAATAAATTATTTGTCGAATTAAAGTAAAAAAGAAGTTAAGGAACGACAAAAGTTATCTAGTAAAATTAAAATAAAAAATAATTACAGTTACACAAACTGAATAATCATGTAGGTTCAAATTAGTAGAAGAAATCCTATTAAAATTTTTATATTCTTTTGATTTGTTGTAAGTGTCACCCTCGGAATTTGACTGCGCCTAAAAACTCGAGTTATGTGATTTCTGACATATCTGTTGGAATTGAAATTTCGAACCTTTATGATCTCGGATTGATGGAATAGATATGTCATTGACCATTTTTGACATCAGGGATCAATTAAATAGTATATCTGTCATTCAGACGCAAGCACATTGATATTTTTAAGGGATTCAGTAATACTGGGGAAAAACTGTTATAAAGTGCTTCGATTTTGCTTTGAGTTTCAGTAGGATTAGATTAGAATAGTTATCTTCTATTTAGGCCTATTTCAGAGCGCCGGAAGAGGCAGTAATATTCTTTGTATTCAATAAATATAATCCTTCTTTTTTTTCTTCTTATTTAATTTTTATTGTTATAATATTAAATTGATCTACATTTCGTCTCGTCTCTATTGAAATAAACGTTTTCGATCACCTAAAACACCTATTAGGAGGTGACATAAGCTTATCCTGTGCTGATCACAAAATAATCGAACGTGAATATTTTGGATTCCCTAAGCTAGGCATCATATTATTTAACCGCACTCTCTATAATCATGTGGAATGTCATCATAAATTGAACCTTTTAAAAGGACATCATTTTGGTTCTCTCTCTCCTTAGGGGCTTAGGGATTATAAGTATCACATAAAGCATCTATTATAACCTCAACGGGACTGATCTTAATAGACCACTCAATAAAGAGTTATTGGGCAGGAGCTATATCAGCCGATAGGCTGATATTTATCCGCCCCTGACCCCCAATAACTAAATATTATCCCTTGCCATTTAATATTAATGATTAAAAGTAAACTGATTTATTTAGCAGTATTAATTGTAGAATGAGAAGATTTGTAATACCATAACGCGTGGCTTCGTCTGCATAAATTGATCAATCTCATAGTGTCGATCAGGGGTGGGGATTAGTTACTATTGTTATATTGTTAAATTAGATATCAAATCGTTCGATCGTGTACTATTAGTTCCGGGGCATTGTGTCCCATTTCTGTTTAGATTAATTTTTAGTTAGATTTTTTGTAGATCGTTGGCCTAATTGTCCCCTGGCCAATATGCCATCCGGCCATTATGTTTCGAGGACAAAAAGGCCTCCGAACCATTAGTCCTTAAGTATAAAAGTAGCAGGGTTTAGCTTGAGTAGAAAGAATGTTCCTACATAATAATAGATTGTATATATAGTAGTATAGCATGTTTCCCCTTTCCCTTTATTTTGTAATGATAACGATTTTATATACAATAAATTACGTATCTGATCATATAGAGCGCCGACGATTGAGGCTATACCTTATTTACGTAGATTTATGTTAGATTTCAATTGTTATTAATAAAGACATTTTATCTAATAAACCTTCTGCTTACATTTTTCCTTGTTTATAATTGATAAACACTCCGAACTGCGTGCAACACTATATTATGCCTGTTGTAACCGAAATGCGAAAGGATATCCCAAATGCTCACTTCGGATCATACCCAAATGACCACCACTTCATTTAAATAATCACTTCGACCAAATAATCAATTCGGATGATATTTTATGCTCCATAAAAACATTTCGAATGATCCGAATGACAAATATAGCGCATCTTAATCAGTAAATCAACTTTGGACATATAAAGTTAATTTTCTATGTGCGTCTGTGATCATTCGAAACGTTCGAAGAGGGTCATTTGTCCGAAATTACAATTCGTGAATGTCTGAAGTAATCATTTGGGATAACATACGAAGTGTTCATTTGAGATATCCAAAGTGAGCATTTGGGACATTATCCGAAATGATCATTTGGGATATCCCAAGCGATTATTTGGGATAAATGCGCATTTGGGGTAAGCACATGGCCGACACGATCTTCGCATTTATGATATCCCAAAGGCGCATTCCGATTTTGGATATCCGAAATGATCATTTCGGACAATAACGCATTTGGGCCCGATAAAACACAGGTTATCAACATTCACGGAGCAAAATCCACCAATCAAATGTATTGATCCACACGATAATTACTACAAATAAACTGACACGGAAATTATTAATGCCGAGTACTTGTAGTTGTCGGGTTATCGGTATCTCCAAACAGCAAGTTCTTGACATCAATGAAAACAGCTTTTAAAATACAATGCGGGAAAAGTTGCCCCCGATCATATAAATACTTTACTTGAATTTGTCTAAATTTTTATTTGTCAACCAAAGAAAATAAAAAAAAAATAAAAAAATGCTTGATTTGATTTCTCTAATTAGTTATTTTGTTTTAGTATCTATATGTTGGATTACTTATAGATTAATTATTTGGCCTTTATATTTGTCTCCCTTGAGAAATATTCCTGGCCCGCCATCTGAAAATATCCTTCTTGGAAATTTTCAAAGATTTATCAAAGAAGGGGTCAGTTAATGCTTTAATTCTAACCTAATATTTGCTACCTTGACACACATACACGTATTTATTTTTATCTTATCTTTAATTTTTTTTTAAAGGCTGGTGATACACATCTTAGATGGGTAAAAAAATATGGGAATTTAGTCAAATTTTACGGATTATTTAATACACCAACAATTATTGTAACAGATGCAAAATTAATACAAGATATTCTTTTAAGTAATGGATATGATTTCTGTAAACCTAAACTTGTAAGGGGAGATGTTGATTCTATTATCGGTGTAGGTCTCGCTTTTGTAGAAGGAAATGCTCACAAGAGGCAGAGAAAAATGATGAACCCTGCTTTTACTCATTTTAAAATTAAAGTACGTATGTACGTATGTTAGTTATTTTCATTTAATTACATTTATCAACATTTAACTAAGTTTTTTTTTTTTATAGAATATGGTTCCAACCTTCTCTAACGTAGCTTTGAAATTAATAAGTTTGTTGGAAGATAAAT
>CAMKVN010000944.1:0-22160 GCA_946474995.1 Funneliformis geosporum
TTAATAGTTTTGAAGTTTCAGTTAAGTTTTAGAGTTTGATTAAGTTTTAAAGTATTGGTTGAGTTTTGAAGTTTTGGAGTTTTGGTTGAGTTTTGGAGTTTCGGTTGAGTTTTGGAGTTTCGGTTGAGTTTTGGAGTTTCGGTTGAGTTTTGGAGTTTCCGTTGAGTTTTGGAGTTTCGGTTGAGTTTTGGAGTTTTAGTAGTTTTAAAAAATTGGAAAATTTTCAAAACTAGTTTTAATAGTTTTGAGTTTCGTTAGTTTTAAAACTTATTAGTTTCGGATAGCAACATTAATCATTTTATTACTTTGTAATATAAACTTTTTTTTTATTTGTAATAATTCATTATTTTTATAAATATTTTGATAATAATGTTTTATATATTTTATAATGACAAAATAAATTATTACCAAAATTTTTGCTATTTTATAGTAAAATGTAATTAAAGTTATATTGTGTAGTATTTAAGTATAAAAAAAATACTTACTTACAATAATTGTAATTCAATGATTTGTTAAAAAATTCAATATAAAATATTAATATCTTTTTGAAATTCTTTTTTTTATAATTAAAGATAATTCTTATTTATTATCAAAAGTTAAATTTATTTGATTATTTTATGATATAATTGGTATTTTAAATTTTTTTAAAAAAAAATATTAAAAATAAAAATCATTAAAAGTTTTTTTATTTTCTAAAAAATAAAATCCAAAAAGAATAAATTTTAATAAAGCTTATATAATAATCTTATAAATCTTAATATTAGAAATTTTTCTTAAAAAAGATTAAAAAGATTTCCTTTAAAGAAAAATCATAAAGGTCTTTTCTTTTAAAAAAAAGTTATAAAGGTTTTTTTCTTTTAAAAAAAGGTACTAAAGCAATTTTTCAAAAAATTACCATCAGTAATAATATTTTTCAAGAAAATGCTTATAGTAATGATTTCTTTCAAAGAAAAAGCTACAAAAATGATTCTTTTTAAAAAAAAAAATCAATAAAGTAATTTCTTCAAAAGTAATATCTCCAAAAATAATTTCCTTTATAAAAACATTTTCAGAAATAATTTATTTCAAGAAAATGCTTCTAAAAATAATTCAAAAGTTATAAAAGTATTCCTTTAAAAGTAATATTTTCAGAAATATTTCCTTTAAAAGAAAGTTTCAGAAACTATTCCTTTAAAAATGCATTAGAAA
This sequence comes from Funneliformis geosporum, assembly GCA_946474995.1. Taxonomy (NCBI): domain Eukaryota; kingdom Fungi; phylum Glomeromycota; class Glomeromycetes; order Glomerales; family Glomeraceae; genus Funneliformis; species Funneliformis geosporum. The sequence continues at coordinate 1,189 of CAMKVN010000944.1, forward strand.
TATTTATTTTTAAAAAATGATCTGAACATATTTTTATTTAAATATAATACTTATTTTTTAAAATAAAATACTTTAGAAGCATTTTATTTAAATATAATATTTCAGAAGTATTTTTATTTAACTGTAATACTTTAAAAGCATTTTATTTAAATATAATGCTACAGAAGCATTTTTATTAAATGTAATATTCTAAAAGCATTATTTTTTTAAAATTAAATACTTCTGAAGCAAAATTAATACTTTAAAAGCATTATTTTTAAAAGAAACACTTTGAAAGTATTATTATTTAAATGTAATACTTTGAAGTATTATTTTTTAAAATTAAATGCTTCAGAAGCATTTAATTTTAAAAAATGCTTTAAAAGAATTTTATATAAAAGAAATGCTTCAGAAGCATTTCATTTTGAAAGAAAAGTTTTGAAAAAGGTTTACTTCAAAAGAATGTTTTATAAGCACCTTTCTTTAAAATTAATACTTCTGGATTTGTTATTTTCAAAAATAAAAAATTTAAGCTGATAAGCTGAGTTGTGCTATAAGCTGAGTTATGGCATAATGATAAGCTATCTTAATCAGCTTACGAGCTATTTATAGCAGCTTAAGCTAAAATTTAGCAAACTGGCTTATAAGGCTTGTAAGCCAGCTCAGCTTATGTATAATTTCATATATGCATATCCTGCATAATTCAAAGTTGTTTTTTATATAAACATTTAATAAATTTCATTGAAAAATCTGATTTAATATTTTTTAAAAAGGTAAAAAATAATTTATTTTTAATATTAAATGTCTTATTATTTAACTTTTTTTTTTTTAATATTCTAGGTTAAAGAAATGGAAATTATCGGTTAATTTTATCTTATAAAGAAGTGGTAAGTGGTAAATGTATTTTTGTATGAAGAATTCTTTAAATTTTAAATTTACAATTATTCTATCAAATCAAGATATAATTATTGAAAATGAAAAAAATTATATTATTGAAAGTGATAATGAAGAACAGAATACATGTAAAACTAATTTGGATAAGGTATATTTATTATTATAATATAAATATTTTTCAATTGTTTTTTTATTAGAATCAATATCAAGGAATTAAACCAAAACAACATTTATAACTAAAAAATATCTTCAAATTTCAAATTATTAGAAAAAATTAACGATGATATTATGATATTAGAAAATTGTCGACCTATGCCAAATACTTTAACAAAAAAAATATTACTTAAGTAGAAATAAATAATAAATAATAGATGTCTTCCTTTTTATATTATAAATAAAATTCCCGAAACACCAATTTCCGAAGTCATGTGTTACCCGGCAAAATCTGTCCGGCTACCATTTTTTCTGGGTGACGCTCGTTAATGTATGAATGATTTGACGATATTTACTATAATAATATCAAAGAAACAAAATATTCTTTATAATCGTAAGAGGTGAGCAAGGAATCACGCTTATATTTTTTATCGTTATAATATTTGTAGTATTTATTGTAATGATAATTTTTATAATCATAAGAAGTAGCCTCAGCTACAGGGGAAGCATTAGCTAAAGAAAAAAGGTTTTAGAAAATAAAAGAGATTAATAAAAATAAAAAAAGACCACTTTTTTTTATTTTCATGCTAATTACCTTCTTTAAAAGAAGAGGCCCCTAAAATAACCGATAATAAAATCAGTATATTTAACTTCATTTGAAAGATTTATTATTATTATTCTTGTTGCTTTGATCTTTTTGTTTTAATTCCAAATGAAGATTCTCTTGGAGGTGAAGAGGAGGGATTATATAGCTGTTGAAGCTCGAGAAAATTTTAAGTTTTTATTTTGAAGCTGAATATGCTTCTTTATTTACTAATGAATTCCTTTAATGGAAATTTTCATTTTGAAACGATCTTGCTTATCATGAGTAATGTTTGTTGTCAGGTTATTTATCATTTACTAAAAAAAAAAAAATTCAAATCCAATTGCTTTTTTAAAGAATTATCATCTTTTCTTTTTTTTCATAGTTGATTACATTGTTTAATTATGAACTAATTATGTTTTTTTATTTTTACGATTAATGATCAATTGTATGGTGATTCGAGATCGAAGATGATGATTGTTATGCATGACTAAATAAAAATAAAGATATTGAGAGGTTGTGTATACCAAACGTAAAATAATGATGTAAAAAGGTACAACAAATGATCAAAATTTTAAAATTTTTAATTTTTTAACGTTACTAAGATGATATTTCCAAATTCGGATAAATCACGTATGAAATCAAAAAATTTATAGAATACACTATAATAAAAATAAAAGAAAAAAAAACCATTTATTTTATTCAAATTTACAATTCTAAACCACACGATCATTTCCTTTCAGACCATTTTTTAAATATTTTTTCCAACGTTTTTAAACTAACTGGTTTAGTCAAAAAACCATCAACACCGCTCTCAAAAGCAATGTTTTTATCTTTTTCACTAGCTAAACCGGTTAAAGCAAATATTAAAGAACGAGAAGAATGAAATGTCGAGTATTGTAAGGGAGAAGGCAATGGAGATAAGTCTGAACCTTCAGTAATTTTAGATTCTAATAGTGGCGGTGATAATTTAGAAGGATTAGATTTTTCATTCAATGAATTATAATTATAGTGAAGAGAGAGTCGCTCGGGATGTGAAATTCTTCTATATGATAATTTATTCTTTTGTTTTTGTGCGTTTGCACTTAAATTATTGTCTGTGCTTTGAATTGGTATTGGAGCATATCTATTGTTAATGTATGAAGAAAAACCTGAAATAGTAGAATCATTGGTAGTAGGAAATCGATTGAAAAGTGAGGGAGTCATCAAAGGCGTTGAAAAGTAATCTTCTTCTGGCAATGATGATTTGGGATATTCTGACAAAGGTGATAATTTTGGAAGTTGTTTTGGATTCAATTCATATTCAATTTTACGTATTTCGGCTGTTGCTTTGTTACCATTCATAATAGGCATTTGTATATCTATTTTTTCCAAAAGGATAATAATAATTTAAATTAATAAAATGATATAAGTAACTTACTTTAAACCAAGAAAAAAAAAATTAGTTTTTTTTTGCAAAGATTGATTAATTACCCATAAGAACAATATCAAATCCTTTTCGTTTAGGATTTTCTCTGCCATCTTCTTCCAATGCTCTTCGGAATTTTTCAACGCCAATCGCACCGTTTTCAGCCTCTTCAAATTTAATATCGCGTTTTTTCAAAAACGTAGCTAAAATCATTCTATTAATAGCATTATCCTCAACCACCAATACTCTAGGTCCCGAAGTAGGTCGCTTAGAAAAATTTGACGTGTTGAGGGAATTATAAGACGGAGATTTCTTCAATTGACATAAAGTATTATCCTTATTACTAGAATAGGTGCTTGGTAATGAAGTTGATATTAAAGTAGGTGGAGGTGTGGTCGATTTGGGAATTGCTAAGAATTTGGCCTCACGATTTGAAGGTGATTGTAAGTGAATGTTTGGCAATGTATTAGACCGATTGAAAGAAGGTCGTGAAGGTAGTACGTTTGTAAGCTGTGCTTTCGGTTCAGTTGAATGATCATCAAATTTGATAATAACTTTTGGAGTTGTAGGAGGAGTAATCGATGGAGATCGTTGTCTCGAAATTAATGTTTCTTCCGAAGAAGAATAATTATAATATTTTAAAACATTATCATTTGAAGTTGTTTTCAAATTCTGTGGTTGGGAATCATCATCCAAATGTTGTACTGAATTCACTTCTTTGGCAGCGTTATCATCAAGTTTTAAATTTGAAAAAACAGAAACAATGGCGTTTTCTAATTTATGAGGACCACAAGGTCGTGAAAGTATAACAACCTTTCGTTTTCTCTTTCCGTCTTTAAAATTTCCTTCTTCATCTTGTAATTTCTCAACAAAATCAGCAGTTTTACCATGTTTAGCCAAAGAAGTAACAAACACCACAGGAGTTAACTTGGGATTAACTTTAGATAATATTCTTTTTAGTTGATCAAGATCATCATTAATAAATATAATATCGCCCTCAATATCACCACCATTTTCCTCAACAATAATTTGTTTCACTTTAAACCAGTTATTTAAACATTTTTCTACCATTTCTTTAAGTTTACCCTTGGTGCATTTAACTACAAATGTTTTTTCCTTTATTGCCTCAAGAATGGTTCGTCGCTGTTTTTCTTTATCCCTAACGACATCATCATCATCATCATCATCATCACCATCATCTAATGGTTCATAAATTAAACCATCTTTATAAGAGAAACTTGAACGTTTTTCAATGTTAGATGGAAATTGATCAAAATCCAACCAAATCCTAACCCTTGTACCAACTCCAACTTCGCTCTCAATATCTAATCTACCACCCATCTTCTCTACTAATAATTTAACAATAGATAGTCCTAATCCGGTTCCTACTTGTAGTGAATTTTCTTGAGAAAAGGGTTGAAATATATTTGTCGTTAAAAATGATGGAGAGATACCATGTCCCGTATCCGTGATCGTTAATAATGCATGAAATTTTGATGGGAAATCCCTCGTATGCTTCTTATATTGTTCACATAATGATGAACATGGTATTGTAGTTAATGATACTAGCACATATCCCTTTTGCGTAAATTTCAGCGAATTTCTATCAAAAACAAAAAAAGAAAATTAGAATATTTAACTTTTTTGACATTAGCGCATAATGAATTTACACTCACCCGACAATCTTTTAAAGAGTAAGATCAAAAATAAAATAAATAATAATAAATAAGCATGATTAATTTTAAAATTTCAATTCATTTAACAACGATGTTCGTAACTTACATTCATTAACATTTGTTTTATGGCACCATCATCAGCCATAACGCACCAACCAGCATCCCTAGGCTCAATATCAATCAAAACATATACATCTTCAGTTTGTTCCAAGGAATCACTTTTATTTTGATGTTGAAATTGGTGAGGATGTAGTAATTCAGAAACATGTTTCCTTCTTGCTTGTGTACGAAAAAATTCATCGTTATCACCCTTATTAAGGGAATAATTATTACTACTATAAACGGCAGTAACCATTTGTTGACCAACAACGCAAGCTTCAGCAACTTCTTCCACCAACTTGACTAAATTAACACGTTCCTTCTTCTTTTTGCCATTGTTATTACGATCAGTGCTATTAATATCACGTCGAATTTCGTTCTCGCCAAATATTTGATCGTCAGCATAATCTTGTTTTTCACTCTCTAATTTAGCAAAGTTCAATACGCTATTAATAATACTAATTAAAGAAGTCCCACAACCATGTATGGTCTTAATCAACTCCGATTGGGCATCATTTAATTTACTTTCTTCCAATAACTCACAACTTGCTAGAATACCATGAAGAGGGGTTCTTAATTCATGAGAAATAGAAGAGATGAATGTACCTTTTGCTCGATCGGCGACGATCACCCTTCTCTTTAATACTTCACTAACGACGTTCACACCAAAATTACTTAAGTAAACACGTTCTTCATCCTCAAATTGTCTCAGTGGATCTTTTGTCATCGCAATTAAGAAACCAAAAGCATTTTGTGAATCATCATAAATAGGTACCACAATACCAGAATGTACATCATCCGGAAATAAGGTAGGTAAAGGAGGTAAGGCATTTTGATAAATATAACCTTGCGAATAATGTTGCATCATGTAAGAAAGGAAAGAAGTATTCACCGATGCTGTTAACGCCTCAGAAGACAATTCGATTGGACCAGCGGAAGCAAGAAACTTTAAATATTTTGTTGATATATCAGGAGGAGGACTATTTAGAAAGAACCCATTTGATGAACAAGTAGTTGATATTATTGGACTAGATGGCATCTCTAATAAATAAACGAAATCTATATTTAAAGTATCCCTCATTAATTTAACAGCCATGTTAAAACATCGCTTCATGATAGGGTCACCGACAATACCGGTGTTAGAACTTAACCCATTTTCTTCATTATTGGTCAATTGAATTTCCAAACAAAATTTACTAAATTCGGCAATACTTTGTTGCATTTCATTCCTTACACGTAAACGTAAAGTATCAACCCATAATTCTAATTCCCTCATAACCACTTTTGCAAAATCTTTCAAGATTTCACAATCTTTTTCAGTGAAATCATCCCTTGGTTTATCATCGATTAAACATATCGTACCGATATTATGACCATCTTCAGTTTGTAATGGAGCACCAGCATAAAATCTTATGAACGGAGAATCCGTGACCAAAGGGTTTTTGTGAAATCTCCAATCCAATTGGGTATCAGGTACAACGAATGGTTCCCCATTCTCTTGTAATATGGCATGTCCACAAAAACTTATTCCTCTGGTTGTTCCATTACATCCTAATCCATCCTCCGCTTTAAACCATTGATGAGTGGTGTTTACAAGTGATATTAGGGATATTGATACTTTAAAATGTTCTTTTGCTAATGCAACAATACGGGTAAAATTAACATCATTTGATGTGTTGAGTATTTGAAATTTCCACAACGCTCTCCTACGTTTAGCTTCATTGGGAGGCATAGGAGGAGGTAAATAATAAATCTCAAAATCATCATCATCATTATCATCCGAGCTGAATTCATTACTATGTACATATTGATCATCATCTTCCTCTCCTTTTCCTCCTCCTAATACTCCCTCACCTTCTTTTCCACCTTCATTTTTGTCTTCGACATTATTTATCCCCCCTCCTCCTTCAACAAATAAATTACGAATATTCGTATCATGCTCACTAAAAGAATATCCTTCCATGTGTTGAGCACTAATATTTCTCCATTCATTAATAACAAAATCTTTATCATTGATAATATCTTTAATATTACTAGGGGTTACAGTTTTATCATTATTTTTTTCAATTTCGTTTTCACTTTTTAATAAGGCTGAAGTTAAAGAATGATTTATATCATTCAAATTGCACTCTGTACTTAATGGACTAGTTTGAATGCTCATTTTACTATAATGACTAGCATTTTTATTTCTTCTATGAAGATTTAATTTAGTCGGTTTTTTTGGTATAATTAAAGGATTAAAATTTCCTCGTGCATAAGAAAAGAGGAAATTTTTCCAAACATTTGAATTGTCTCGATCAATTTGTATATCAGAACCAGGTGATGAAGCTAATAATGATACCGTCGATGAAGAAGGTGTTGTTGGAATTGCAATCGGTATAGGTGTTGTTAAGGAAAAAGAATTTGTATGTTGAAGATCATCCATGCGATTTAAATTTAATAGTAAGTCATCATGTAGGACTGCGGATGAATTATTGGCAGGTGCGGGATTGACTTCTAAGGAAGTTTTTGATGCTGATGAACCTGATTTATGTTGTAATGTATCATTTGTTAAATTGTTTACATTGTAATCGATACTATGAATTCCAATAATTGACTCATCTTCTTGGACGAATGCTTGCCATTCTCCATCTTCATAATATTTATCAGTATTTTCAATAAAGTTTAATGGTGTGAAGTACGATGATTTTAACGAATTTGAAGAAGAGGAAGATGGACTTGGTAGCGAAGTATTTATTATCATTTTTTTTTTTGTATCAACAAAGTACGATGTATTGGAGTGGTCCTTTTTAAAGGAGAAAATGATATGATAATTTTTTTTCTGTTTTATTTTTGATAACCAAAAGAACAGAAAATAAAAATGTATTTTTTTTTTTTTTAAAATTCGAAAAAAAATAAAATAAAAAGAGTAGAAAATTGATAAAGTTAAAATGTCAAGATATAATCTATTTATACTTTATCCGATTAATAATATATCAATTGATTTGTTTATTTGTAGTAAAGTTAAATTCTTTGTAATGCAAAAGTTATGATTTAATAATAACATACAAGTTACACGTTGAAATATAAGAAAATCTAAACAAGTTTAAAATACATTATTAAGTGGAATTTTGAAAGAAAAAAAAGATTTATTAAAAATATATATTTGTATGTATGAATATATATTTGTATATATATAAATATAAGTTTGTATGTAAAAAAGAAAATCTTAAGTAAGATTGATCCTTGTTCGAGAAAATGATATTTTGAATTCAGGTAAATGAATAGCTATTATCTGCATCAAATCCAGGGGCACGCGTTGTTAAAAAGGACCTTAATTACTTATCATATTGTGTAAAATTAGAATAAATATTAACTAACCTTACTAATATTAATTCGGAATAGAATTTAATATAAAAAGAGAGTCCTTATAATTTGTACGTTGGTTACACTGATAGAACAACCACATCCTGACAAAGAAACATCAATTGAGGTTTTAGGTTTACGATCTTGAGAAAGGTTGAAATAAATTAAATGTATGACCAGACAAAACAGTTTTCCCCGATATCCGAATCAACGTTAAGGATAATATGATTTACTATGTCTCATGACTTGAATTTACTGGAAACGCTCCCATATGATAAATAAACTATCTGAAAATTACGAATAAGATTCATCCATTAGGATCGAACCTGTTCGCTTTTATCAGATTTGCATTTTTCGAACCTAATTGACTAAAAAAGTACTATCACCCATTCAAACTCATTTAGTTTCCTGATTTGTGCATATTCGCGACAAAAAAATAACGGAATCAATCCATAGGATCGCTTATTTATGAATTATGATGCAATTGTACCTTTACATTCTCTATCATATCCCTGATTCAACCTTCCAAATTCATATAGATTATATTATATTATATATGGTATATTTTATGTGTATTATGTATGCATACATGAATAATCCGTTTATCTTTTTAATTTTATAGAAAAAAAGATTTGCGAGGGAATGTAAAAGGGGTTATGTTATTCCAAGAAATTATCTCGGCATCTTTTATTTTTATCGTACAAATTAAAATTTAGCTCCTTTCAATTTATAAACGAATCCTTGACAAATTTGTTGTTTTATTTTCGGTAATACCTTTTTTTGTTTTTTTAAAAAAAAAAGAAAATGGATTCAATCTTTAAGTTAATCCTGGTCGGCATTATGAAATTGCCCCGAGCTAACAACACATTACACAAAATTTATAAGGTTGAAACGCATTCATTAAAGCTAGACTTCAAATAATTTAAAGTCAATTCATATGTCAATTTAATGCATAACCGAATTAAAGCAACCCAGTGCATTCAATAAAACAATCTCATTTCACGAAGATTAAGAGGGTAAATTTCTTTTCAGTAATCCAATTCCTATCCAGGCTCATTCTAAATATCATAAAGCTTTTCTGTGTAACATATATTTGCAAAGTCCTCAAATTTCTCAAAATAAACCAATAGTCAACTTATCTATACTGTGTCTTAAGATTACTGTAAAAACCATAAATTATAGAATAATTTACCTTACCAAAAAACAACATACAATTCATCAAACATAAAAATTTGTTCGTTTTCTACCCCATATTAAGTAGCTTTTTTTACTTCTCTGTTCACAGTTAAGATAAAAAATATCAGTATCAAAAGGGGCTGCTGTTATTAGCCATATCTAATTAATATTGGCGTCATCATGCTGATCTTAAACAATGATAAATACAAATAATAAAAACAAGATCGGTCACTTGACGAACATCCTAATAAACTGTGTAATAAAAAAGGATCTTACCGACATACAAATGTAAGCTTGGGATTAAAGAAAAATAAATGTTTTTAAATATTAAATATCATCGTTAACGTTAACTGATTTTCGAAGTGAAAAGCATTTTATTAATTTAGCCAATTCTCTATAAATATGTTCATAAACCATAAAGATTAAACAGTTCAATTTTTAAGTAAATTGATTATATTGTGTGTATGCAAAGCATCCGAAATGTTATGTTTCAAATTTAACGACTCATTTTCTGTGGAACATTTTTTCTGGACTTCTCCGACTAATAAACCATAACTTTAAGTGGCCAAATGGCCAAATGTCACGGGATTTAAGGGAAGCAATAATTCTAAACGTGTCAATTATTGTAAAAATGCAATATTTTGAAAGTTCCGCCATCAATTATTGCAATAATGCAATAATTAGAACTTCCCGAAACTTAGCAATAATTTGAATATTCCGAAGTTTGAAGCGTCATTTATTTTGCATTAATTGTATGTAGCAATTCTAGTTAAAAAAAATTGATCATTCTATTTTGGCCGACTCAAAATCTATTGCAAATTTGGCCGATTACGGCCTAGTGTTAATTGGTTATAGAATGTCGGTTTTTTAAAATTATAAATGTTATTTTGGAGCTCCCACGGCATAATCTGTGTAAGGTCGCTTCGTCATCCCAGGTAATGGATCTTGGTGATAACTTACTAAGCAAAGAATTTGGGATATCCCTGCTACAGCGATATGGAGTAATGGTTGAATCCGTCCATGGTCATTTGTAGAACAGACATGGCATAGGTGACCCATCGTAGATCAGTTTAACATAACGCCAGGAGATGAAATATCCTGAGCTGGTGGGTGAAAACTTTAGCGCTTCTAATAAACTTGTGACAAAAAAAAAAAATCAAAATCAAAATTTTGAAATAATATCATCTAAAAACATCATCTGATATTAAAGACAATTTTATTAATTTTACTGATGAACCATGTTTAGCATCAACATATCAATGATACCCTTCAATACTTACGGTGACACCAACCAAAAAAAATTTAATTTGTTCGGCATTAATGAAAACAAAAAATAGATATATAACAAGAGAACGAATGAAATCGTAAATCAAAGCGGTACCTAATCAAGATAATTTCGAATAAACAAACAATTCGATGTAGTGAAAAAAAATCTTCATGCAACTTTTTATTACACAATAAGCAATTCACTAGATTAGACCAATTAGAGATTTTCAATTACATTGGTATTTCTTACTATAAAAAGCGGTAATCCATTTAAAAGGATCCTTAAACTTGATTTAGAAAACTGAGATTTATTTTTAAAATGAATCTTTACCATTAATTTCAAAATACACTTTTATCACCTTGAACTCGTCGATTGAATCATTTTTTTTAATAACTTCACACTTGGGAGGAACGTGATGTATTCTCAATTTTCAAAGACGCTAGTAAAGAGATTTTACGATGAACTTGTCAATGCGGATAATTTTGATGATTCACTTGAAAAATATTTAAAGGATTTGCTTAAAGAAGAAATCAAAAATACCAAAGAAATTCTTGAATTTATGCAAAATCATGAAAATCGTGAAATATGGTTTTCAAGCATTATTGGTTTTTTTTATCAATACGGAATAGGATGTGAAATTGATAAGGATAAGTCATTGGAAATGTATTTATTAGCAATTAAATGTGATGAATTTCCATACATAAATAATATTATCGCAAAGTATTTACTATCATTATTTTATTTCAAAGTAATCGATTTGAATAAAAGGTTCTTAAATGATTGGAATCTTACACGCATAGCACATTTAATAGATGAATTTATAGATTCACAAGGACACTTTGAAAAAAATCTCAAAGAATTAAAAGGAAGCATGATTAAAAGTTTAGAATTCATCAAATCAAAGGTTGAAGATATAGAAGAGTCTCATGATCAGACATTAAATGTTGATGACCCAGAAGCATTATATGACTTGGGGTTGAAATATCAGTATGAGACAGGAGTGAACAGAGATGAGAAGAGGGCGTTTGAATATTATCTGAAGTCCGCTAAAGGAGGAAATATCAAAGCACAATTTCAATTAGGCTATTGTTTTCAGTTCGGAGTAGGAACGGGTAAAAGTGAAACGCAATCATTCAAATGGTATTTGAATTCCGCCGAAAGTGGAAATGCAGATGCACAATTTCAATTAGGTTATTATTATAAATACGGCATCTTAACGAATAAAAGTGAAACACGATCATTCGAGTGGTATTTGAAATCAGCCGAGAATGGAAATGTCCACGCGCAATCTCAATTAGGGGATAGTTATAAGGATGGTATAGGTGTAGGTAAAGATGAAACGCAATCATTTAAATGGTATTTGAAATCCGCGGGAGGAGGGAATACTGAAGCACAATATCAAGTAGGTTATTTTTTTCAATATGGTATCGGTACAATTAAAAACGAAAGAAAATCATTTGAATGGTACATGAAGTCTGCGGAAGAAGGGAATTTTGATGCACGATATCAATTAGGTAATTGTTATCAATATGGTACAGGAACGAGAATGAATGAAATCAAAGCATTTGAATGGTATATTGAATCTGCTAAAGAGGGAAATTCGGATGCCCAGTTCAATTTAGGAGAATGTTATTATTACGGTAAAGGAACGAATAAAGATGAAAAGAAAGCATTTGAAAGTTATTTAAAATCTGCTAAAGAAGAAAATTCAGATGCACAATATCAATTAGGATATTTTTATGAATACGGGATTGCAACTATTAAAAATGAGGTTCAATCCTTAGAATGGTATTTAAAATCCGCTAGAGGAGGAAATCCCATAGCACAAAATAAATTAGGATACTTTTATGAATGTGGGATCGGGATAATTAAAAATGATATTCAATCATTTAAATGGTATTTGAAATCCGCGGAAGGAGGTAATATCTATGCACAATACAGATTAGGTTACTTTTATCAATATGGAATTGCAACGATTAAAAATGAAGAACAATCATTTGAGTGGTATATGAAATCCGCGGAAGGCGGTAATCCTATCGCACAATATCAATTAGGATATTGTTATCAATATGGTATCGGAACGGTTAAGAGTAAAATTCTATCATTTGAATGGTATTTGAAATCTGCGGAGGGTGGAAATATTATCGCTCAATTCCAACTAGGAAATTATTATAAATACGGTATAGGGACGAGTAAAAACGAAAAGAAGGCATTTGAATGGTATTTGAAATCTGCTAAATGGCATTCTGGATCACAGAATTCCTTAGGAGATTACTATGCAAAAGGGATAGTAACAGCTAAAGATGAAGAGAAAGCATTTAAATATTATTTAAAATCTGCCAATGATGACAATTATCAGGGACAATATAATGTGGGAAAATGTTATCAATTTGGCATTGGAATTAAAATGGACCTTGAAGAAGCTATTAATTGGTATAAAAAAGCTTCAGATTATGGTTCAATAGATGCCAAGAATACTTTAAATACTAGTCAACAAATTTACCAATATGTAATTACTAAAATCAAATCTATGCGTAATAAATAAAAAATAAAACGATAAATTTACGAGTGACGAGAAATTTTAGCTCACGTGACATTCAAAGTGTTTCAACCAGAAAATATACCATTAAAATTTCCGCTTCACTATATTAAGTTTTAACATGATGTTTCCTTTTTTGATACCAAAAGGCATTGATGATTCACGTGCATGGCTCGTGAGTTCTGCATGTCTTTAAGTGACAAATTTTCGGATTTGTCGATCTTTGAATATATATTTAAAAGGTCAAAAATCAATTTCCGTGCAAATAATAAATTTTCAAGAAACGTAAATATGATGAATGGATTGAATAGATTATTTTTGGAGGTGATGTTGATAATGTCAATTACACTACTTTTGATAGGATTTTATGGATTTATCCAGGAAAACAAATACTTTTATTGGGGTGGGATAATTTCATTCATATTATTATTTTCGTTAGGGTTTACGACATTCTTTTGGATAAATCTTTGTAAATGTTGTGCTCCAATGTTATTGAAAACATTAACTAAATTTAGTAATAATTTATCACCGATAGTAAATTATTTAAATAATACGAGAGTAATAGGACCGATAATTTCATGGTGTGTTAAAGCAACATTCTTTCTTTGGTTTATTGCCTTATTGATGGGCGATGCGTTGGTTAGAGTCATTTTATCAAGAGCAACGGGAATTCATAAAGAGTCAGGATTTCATTATAGCCCTATTAATGCTTCCGATATGAACTTTCAACCTTTAGGATTATTTGAGAATAGTGAAGAATCAGAAAAGAATAAAAGATTGTATGGTGATTTATTTCCAAATTATAACAAGAAATTGGCATTATCCTTGGCCATGGCATCTAAATTGGCTTATGAAGATATTCCTATTATCAAATCTGAATTAGAAAATTCTGGTTATGATATGAATTCATTTAAACCTATAGCTTATAAGAACGTTTGTGGATATATAGCTGAGAAAGATGATAACATTATTTTAGTTTTTAGAGGTACAAATCCATTAAATATTCAAAATTGTTTAACTGATATAAGGGCTCTCCTTTGTAAAATGGAATCATCCACTCAAGGTTCAATGGGTTTGGTGCATGAAGGATTCTATGAAGCATTGGGGGAGGATTTAAATGAATTACCTCCTCAATCACAATCCATCATAGAATTATCCAACGCTTCCTTGGTTAAAACTGTGGAAACCATATTTGGAGCGTTGAAGACGGTGATGTTTTTTGCACTTCAAAGTATGATCACTCATATACATGATCCTGTAGATCATAGATATCTTGGCGAAGATGCAAGATTTATTAGCGCATATAGTCAAGCTACAAGGTGGATATCCAAGTTATGTAAGGAAACTGAAGAAGATAATGAGCAGGAAAACAATAATGATTCCGGAATCGAAAGGTCAAATGATATTAGACAAAGGAAATCGAAAAAATGTTTGTACATCGCAGGACATAGTTTGGGCGGTGGTTTAGCAACTGTATTTTTGGCCAAATTATTACAACATAATAGTCCATTACTTGATATTTTTTCTGGTATATATACCTATGGTCAACCAAATATAGGAGATATCGATTTCGCGAAAATATTTGGTCCTGAGATCGGAAAGAAAATGTTTCATCACGCTTATAACAATGGTATTTATTATATTGAAATGTTTGTTATTTAGGAATAAATTATTAAATAGCCTTTAATTCTTTTTTTTTTTTTTTACAACCAGATGCAGTTCCTAGAGTTCCTATGTGGGCTCCTTATTCAAGCCCACCCGGGAATCTAGTGTACATGGATGCTTCATTTTCAATGTACATATACCCTCCTGACCCTGTTACAAATATTCCTATTCCTATACGTAGAATTTCTTTCTTACAGCTTTCTGGTCTTCTAAATCTTAACACAATAAGAAGAATGAGAAATGAAAGTTGGCTTAGAATTTTCTTCAGAATAATGTATGTTAAAAGAAAGGACACTTGTTGAAATCATATAAATTTATTTATCTATTTATAATTGTGCACATCCAGGTTCCCGTTTTTTATTAATGATCATTTCCCAGGGGATTACGCTCGCGCTATACGTGAAGGTACTTTAGAAAGCGTTATTGTTGGTTTACCATGTCAAATTGATGAATCAATATAACGCATGCGATGGACGGGATCTGGACTTGCATTTTTTTTTTATAGATTTTGATTATTTAAGTATTTATTTATTTATTTTAAAAAAATTATTAGCAACGAATGTGTTAACAATTTCATAATAAACTCACTCACGCATTCAAGTTGAATTACCACTTTTAAATTTAATGTTACCTATCGGAGTCCAAAAAAAGAACCAGCACATTGCTAATAATATTTTTTTTTTGTCTTTTATTGCTGAATAATTTTTCTGAAGCATAAAGAGGATATTTTACTATTAGACATTTAAATACAATATCGTTCGCGTAATCGACGAATTAAATTCGCGTTAAAATAAATTAAAAATTTTCAAAATCACATGAATTTATAATATCTTGAATATATGGGGCCTTTGCAATAGAAAGGGGGGAAACTTCCGGAAAAATAAAAAATGAGTTAATGCTAAATTTGAACATATTTCAGCCTAAAAATCATATTTGGCATATAAAAGTAAAATTGATTTTCCCGGCAGTTTCCCCCCTTTCTATTGCAAAGGCCCCATATGATGTCAGTGCTTGAAAGATTAATTCGTTGTGATCTCGAAGATAATGAGTTACATCTTCATGGCTTGATATTTTAGAAAATAATACGTTATGGTAAAAAGCAAATAAGCAAGTTCGGCCTTCTCGCATATACTCGAAGCCAGTGAAAAATTTTCCTCAAGAATCAAATAAATTATTTTTTCACTACCATTGTTGAAAGTTGCAAAATTTTTCTGCGTAGTATATATATACTTGAAATAGGATAACTTAGTTTTATTATAGAATAACAACATATTATAATAATATAATCTTTCATTACTACAAAGTTCATTAAAGAACATGCATAATCTTTATTTTTAAAATAGGCTTTAATGATCTTATTCAAATGCATAAGAACTATTTAAAGCTCTTAAATGATAAAGTGTAAAGAAATCAAGCATGCTGGCATCTTCAGAATGGATACAAGTTTAATAAAAGCAAATATCTGACATTAGTTCCTTTTCAGAAAGTTGATCAATGTAAAGTAAAGTTACATCAGTTACATCAGATATTTCTAGTATTTCTCAAGAAGCAGAATCAAAAGCAAGAGTAATAAATATATACAATGAGACCTCTATAAAATACACACTCTCTTTATATATACAGTTTGGTTATTACCAAGCTTAGGATTTAAATGCTAAATGCATCCTCTACGTTCAACATGTGTAAGAAGTTTTTCGGTTTTTTCTAAATACATATTACGTGACTATATATGATAAAAAATTTAGGAACAATCAATTTATTCAATAATAAATAATAACAGTAATAATATAATATAAATTTTATTAAATATTAGACAAATAAAAAAATCAATTTAAATCCAGTATCAGATATAATATAAACAAATAAATTTATTATTATTGTATCACAAAATCCCATTAAATACATATTTTTTTTTAATGCACATCCTCTCTCAATGTATTCTTAAACTCAGTCCTAGAGGATGCATTTGGAGAGGTCTGACTATACAATGAACTTTTGATAAAACGAACCCTAAAGTCTGAATCTTAACTTCATTATAAACTTATAACAAATTTTTTAAAGAATTTAATTGGCTGATTCACTATAGTAAGGTAATTTTAATATATTTGGTTAAAAATTCACTATATCAGAATTCACTATATCAAAATTTGACTGTATTATCTAATTCATTCTTACAAAAAAAGATTATTATAGAATTAACTCAGTATATTATTTAACAATCTTAGTAAAAAGATGTAGAATCTAAAATCTTAGTTGAATTAGTATTTAATACTATTTTAGGCTCATTATTCTTTTTAGATTTACTTAATAATTTAGAAAAATGAGTCATACTATATTAGATCCAGATATAATCTGCTTAGCTAATAAAATCTAAAAACAGTATTGTCAGTAATATAAAGTTAAAAGGTATTAATTGTTTAAATAATTTTATATAAAATTAATTAGAAGAGATTAAATAAATTTAATGTGATTAGTTTATTTAATTCATTAATCTTAGTTAATATAATAATAATATTTTATATATTTTTTATACGTCAGATATCAATTTGTATACTAGCATAAATTACTAATCCATTTTTATAATATCTGAGCTGATTACCTTTTATCATTTTTATATTTAATATTCTATCAGCATCTCATGCAAATTAATACTTTATGCAGTGTTGGGAATTTTGTATGTATTAGATAAAATTACCACTGTACTTATACTGTATTTGTACTAATTTTTATATTAATTATTATAATGTACTAACTATACTAACTGTACTAATCATTGTACTAACACTGTACTTCCTAAGCCTGCCTTATGCATGTTGAATTTTAAAGTATAACTGAAATTTTTACCATATTGAATCATCTAAATATTTTCTGAAAGGTCATAATGCTGAAATAATGTTAAATTATGTATAGTATAATAAATAAAATAAATAACAGTAGATTTGTTATAATTTTTATACTGAATTTTAATCTCAAGCTGAATGTTTATCAAATGGTTTTAGTGTTGAAATAATATCAAATTATGAATAATATAACAAATGACTATCAATTTTTATAATTTAAGATAAATTTTACTGAATCACATGACCAAATCAGCTAAATATTGACTGAAAGGTATTAGTGTTGAAAGAAATGATTTTGATTAGTAAATAATTTTTTAGAAGTCATTATTCTTCAGATAGAAGATAAGTTTTTTTTAGGGATTTTTTTTACTAACTTCTTCTTCTTTTATTTAGAAATAAATCTTTTCGTTAATCTTTGGATAGGAGGTAAGTTTCTTGAGAAAAAAGAAGAGAAAGTTAATAAAAAAATAAAACTCACATTTAAGAATCCTATCTACTATTTGAAGAAAAATGAAAAATCCACTTCTAAAAAAAAAAGAAGAGAAAGTTAATAAAAAATAAAATTTACTCCCAAGAATCCTCTAAAGAAACTTACTTTCTATTCAAAGAAGAATGAAAGATCTACTTCTAAAAAAAATGAAATTAATAAAAAAGAATGAAATCCACTTCCAAAAACCTTCTCAAGAAATTTACTTCCTGTTTGAAAAAGGATGAAAAATCCACTTCTAAAAAAAAATGAAATTAGTAAAAAAGAATGAAACCTATCCCAAGAATTTCTTAAAAAACTTACCTCCTGTTTGAAAAAAAACTGTTCCAAAAAAAAGAAGAGAAAGTTAGTAAAAAGAATGAAACCAATCCCTAAGAACTCCCTCAAGAAATTTATCTCCTGTCTAAATAAAAATAAAAGATCTGTTTCTGAAAAGAAAAGAAAGTAAGTAAAAATAAACTCTAAAAAATCTTAAAATACACAAAATTAAATAATGATTTAAATATAAATTTTTATATTTATTTAATAAAAATAAATAATAATTATAAATTTTAATTTTTATAAAGAAAAAAAAAATATTCAAAACTTTGATCTTAAATTAATGCAAAAAGTTACTAATTAATATAAATTTTTTTTTTGATTTTACTTAAAAAATATTATAAATTTTATTATAAAAATATTATTTATAAGATAATTAATTTTTAATATCTAAAATTAACTTTAATTAATAAATAAAACTCCTTATAAATTTAAAAATAAAATTATTAAAAAATGATTACACTATTAAGCTTAAACTGTTCGTCGTTAAGTTAACAAAGATTATTTGCTAACAGGAAATTTAAGTGTATCTAAATTATAGAAGAAATAAATACAAATATTTAAATTGAAGGGTCAGGTCATCTTTATTGATATAGATTTAAAGAAGAATAAATTATTTTATGAGCAAGAATAAGTTTAAAAGATAAAATGTTATTGATTTATTAGAGAATTGGTAATGAGTCTGCCATTTATTAAGACATAAATATAAGATATTTATATAAAATACATTAATATGAAATAGATATTTAAGATAGTAAAGAAATATAAGAAATATAATAAAATAAGAAATTAAAAAATATATTGGAAAAATGTGCAAAATTAGAGATTACTAAAAAATTAGTGAAATTAGAAAAATCAAAGAAATGGTAGAAAGTTAAGAATCATGATCGTTAAAATTACCATTTGTCAATTATGTTTGGCACAGTATTGTGCATCATAATAAGACTATCACTAACAACACTTATTTTAAACTATATTAATAATAATAGTTTATGTAAAAAGTAAAAAATAAATTTCTTTATGATAATAATAGTTATTAAGTTTGTACTTATTGGTCTATTGGAAAAAATAATAATGATAAATCAATTTAAATAGATTTAAAATATAATTACAAGAATAGCTAATACTTTTTATAAATTTGTTTTAATTTATTTATTATATTATTTTATAAATAAATTTAATAAAATTATTGGTAGTTATTATATTATATTATTAAAAAAAATAAGTAGAAAATATATAATATTTTCTCTTACTTGTTGGATTTTATTTCAAACTTTTTACTTAAAAAAATGTTATTCAAAGATAACTGCAACTTAGCTTATAAATAAAATAAAAAACCTTCTCAAATTATTTTTCTTTTTATTTTTTCATATTCCTATTCATATATAAATTGCTATTGTAATCTAAATAATATTTTTTTTGTTAAAATATTTTTTCATTATCTTTCTTTAACATTTTTTTATTTTTTTATAAAAGTAAGTATTAAGAGATATTCTAATAATCAGGATTATACATAAAGTCAAAATGAAAATCCAGAAATTGAAATGTTTTGACTTTAGAGGTTAAAGTCAAAATAAAAAGTTGAAATAGTCAAAATGACGTCATATTATATGATTTTTTATATATAGAAAAAATAAAAAAAATAAAAAATATATAATCTTAGTCAATATTGCTCTGATTCATATAAACCAATTATCATTCGATTCCTTACGACTAGAAAAATCTAATGAGCTAATATTTATTTATTTCAAATCCATTTCAAAATATTTGTAATTAAATTTCGAAATCCAGACTTCTTTATTTAAAGTAGAATTTATTGATTTATAATTTCAGCTGATAATACAATTGTGATTATCTTAAGATCAAATAATCTGAAATTAATAAATGTTAGCTCATTAGATTTGTCAAGTTATAAGGAATTGAATGGTAGTTATTTTATACAAATCAGAGTGATATTGATCGAGATCATACATCTTTTATTATTTTTTTTTATATATGAAAAATCATGTAATATAAGTCATTTTGATTATTTTGACTTTTAGCCCCAATAGTCAAAATGATTTCGACTGTATACAAATCCAATATATTAAAGATTACAAATTTGTAGAATATGATAACTATGATAATATTTATATAGTATCCTCAAATGATGTAAATTCATTTTATTTAGATCTATACCTTCCTAATAATAGGTAAAAGTAATATATAAAATCACTTATAGTGAACTAATTGAGTTTAGAATCTATAATTAGGGCTGATCTGTAATGGACAAGTATTATATCGTCTGCAAAGAATGCCTATGAGAATAGGATCAATAGTAAGTACTGTATAACTTGAATATTGCATTATCTTCAATCATTATAGTACCTATTTTACAACTAGAATTTAAAGGCTTAAATTCGATTCTTAAGATAATTTTGATATATGGGAAGTTTGCTAGGAAAATGAGGTTCTGAGACATTTTTCAAAAAATTGAAATTTTTGATACATATTAATCTATAACTTATAAACTTTAATTGGTTAAAATTTTATATTACATTAGC
>CAMKVN010000945.1:0-22148 GCA_946474995.1 Funneliformis geosporum
TGTATGATGATTGAGTTCTGATAACTTCATTAGCTCTTTTACCATGCCTTTCTCATACTCGCTATATATGCTATTAGTTAATTGCTCTTGTTCACTTTTCATTATAGAGAAGTATTCTGTAACCAAATATTTATTATACAAGAAAAAAAAATAGAATAATAATACTCCTGAGCGTCTTGTCACTCAACCAAGCTAGATCTCTTCTTTCACCAATAGCTTATTGGAGTAAGCTGGCTATTTGAGACATACATCTATTTTGATATTTCTCTGGAAGTTTAACCCTTATAGCTTTTTTTTCGGTCACTTCATGAGGTATATCATCTTTTACCATATTTTTATAAATCATATTACGCCAATGACCATATGGTAAAATTGTTATCCTATCTGATAGGATCCAGCATTTAGTATCTATGAAAACTTAATGCCTTTTTTTCTGATTTGACTAGAGATAATATGTGATCCTTTGATTGAATACCCACATTTTTAGCATAGAATACTTCCATCCCAAAGAGATAATCCAGATATACTAAAGTCATAGGATCTGCCTCAGTTCGCATAGTCAAATCTTTAGCTTTTTGTTTTGATAATAATGATTTATCTATTGGATCATCAAGCAATGATCCTTCTAAAGTTGGCATATATATATCTGTAGCCATCACATCCATACCTTTTTTGCTAACCCCTTTATGTCTAGAATTCGTGAACTTATCAGCTAAGATATAGTGATATAATTGTGCCTGAATATGTATAGATATTGAAATCACATTACCAGAAGTCTCGTCCTTATATTTGCCAACTGTTTAATCTCCATTAAGATTAAAGAGGTCAGGTCGCTCAGACATATCTTTATAGATATCTTTAGTCTTGGTTTTGAAGAAGTAAGAGTTTGTATTCATATAGCCAAGTTCAATATTATCCCCATATTTTTCCTTTAAATATCTATAACAGAATTTATACATGTGAAGCTTGCTAAGTCTTAAAACAGATGCTCCAATTATGATAAGCTTATTAAGAGTCACGCTAGCTTTTCCCATATACGCTCCTACTAATGTAGGTCCAAATGGTCTGCCATACTTGAAAGATGGCATGCAGACCTTATTCAAAAAAGCTTTTTTATCTCGCTCATTATTATTCTTCATAATCTTGATATTCTAGTACTTGCGAATATTTTCCATTATCTTGCCATATACTGATACATTCATAAGTTTGAAAAAGTCACTCAGGAATGTATTTCCAGCTTTTTTAGCCTCATTACGTTTCTTAGTATTAAAAGATATATATAGTTTAAGCCAATTAGTCTGGTCAAAGGAGATATCTCTGAAACTTCATCTATAACCATACCTAATTTCACATAGTATTGAAGCTCCAGGTAATGAATGACATAGTTCTTTCGTGATCCAAGATGGTGAACTAATTTTTCTGTGACAGAGAAGCATCTACCATCTAATTGTTTTACAAGTTTAGCATTATAAGAACATAACCAATCCTTTTCTACAATGACATTTTCCACGGCTGGAGGTAAGTCTTTTAAATATTCATGAGTCTTTAGAAGGAAATGGGAATTAACTTTTAAGAAATATTCTCATTTAGCATCAAATCATGTATTGAGAATCTTTTCAAGATTTTTCTTCTGCATAGCTGGATTTTTTAGTAAATATTTCCGACTAGCTTCCCATTGATAATTTCTGATAGGCAAATATTGGCTCATAGAATGACCATAAAGATTTGTTGCGTCCACATATGAGATATATGTAGTTGGTTAGGATAGGTCATAGATTTCTCCCATCTTGGAATTATTGGCCTTAAAATATCATTGATAGGCCATATATATATACCACTTCGCTTTGCTTTTTCGATAAAATCATGCATAGCCATATCTGTGAAAAGTTCAATCCTAACTCCTGACATCTTAAGCATTCCATCCCAAGATAATGATGGGGCAGAAACATAGTGACTAGGATCAAGTTCATAATATTCCATAGATATTTTTCGAAACTCTGTTCAGACATCTGCTAGACTAAGTATATCAGTCTTAAAATAGAGATCATAATACTCACCTAGATTTTTACATCTGAATTCCTTCTATACTTTCTAAACGCATTTGTAGTCATCTTGTGAAATCTTACCTTTAAGAGTACTATAAAATTCATAAATGGGAGGAAATTCTGTCTCCTGAAACCTATCATAAGAATTGATATAGTCATAGAAATAAACTCCTTTGCGATATACTAATGCTAATTGCTCCTCTGTATAACCTAATTTTTTGAAATATTGACTTGTTATTAGGTGGTTATCACCCAAATTTTTTATAAGACTGGCCAAGCTACTATTTATGAACTGCATGCTATCTATATATTTGAGTTGACCTACCTTTATAGACTTATATCGCTCAAATGTTTCAGCTATAACTTAGATATAAAGAGCATTAGCTGATCGACTAACAGACTCAAAAAGCAAGTGAGAGTCATAGCCTCTAAAGTTGTGAAATATAACTGAAATTGGGGTCTTCCAATCTTGTATTTGGAGTTTGAGATTACAATCCCTATAGGCTGATTCACAAAACTTATCTGTAATATGACAATGATCTCAAACCTTATTGGCTTTAGCTTTTTTGCTAGCAATTGTCTTAGTTGCTTTATCAATAGTTGTTTCGATGACATTATATTCAGCTGAACCTTTTTTAAACTTTTCTAGCTTCTCTTTAAGATTGGTTATTTTGTTTTCTAGGTATTCAATTTCATCTATATCTATATCAAACTTACCTTTACAGATCTAACAGTTAAACAGTTAATTGCTTTTGCGGAATTTTTTTTGTCTTCTTCAGTCTCAATTCGCTTATGTTTGATGGCTAGGATCTCATTGATTTTGACCAATTCCTGATCGATTCTTCGAACGAATTCCTGTGTAGTATTTTCTCCTCTGTATAGGAAAGGACTCCATATATCTCTAGTGTCAATCCAATAGACTAGATAACAGAAACTATTGGCCTTCTGCTCAGCAAGTTTAATCATACTTCCACCATATGCTTCATTACACTTCTTATTGCCAGCCTCAAAATCAGCTATAATAATACATAAGGCATTGATCATTCGACCATAGTTCTTGAACTTCTTAAAATCATTGACCCTTTCACTGGCATTGTGACTCTTTGAGGGGCATTTTCATGTATTCCTGAACACCATTCTAAATGATGTTCTAGAGACTTTTCAGAAGGCTAGCTTATAATACATCTATCACATAAATATTTCTTTTCTTTATGCGCATTATCACCATATATTAATCTACTAGGATTTTTAATCCAGAAAAAGTGGTTCTTTTGTCAATACTTATCTGTCTCATTATCTTTAGTAATATCTGTAAAGGCTAATAACTGAATTTTATGTTTTCTTTTAAAGTTTTTATTAGCTATCACAGGTTTTGGTGTAGCTGTTTCTTCTTTCTATTCTTAGATACTGATGGAGATATCTGGATTCATCTCCTCAATCTTATTAAATATATGTAAACAGATGGGAGTAGGCATTGGAATTCCATCTAGCTTGACTATATCTAAATATAGTTTATATTTAGTAACACGAAAGATTCTTTTAAGATGATTTGTATACCCATCCTGATCTGCAAAATAGCAGCCTAATGCATCTTGAAGACACTGTTCAGAAGGTCTATTTGTTTCTGGATCTATAAAAACATGATTATTAGAATTAATAGTACACTTTCTATTGGCTAGCTTCTTTGGAGTAGGAATATAAGATCCTCCTGTGGCTCGACGGCATTTATATACCTCAATAGTTATTTTAAGAATTTGCTCACGAACATATCCAGATCCTTTTTTTAATGTATCCTCAATTTGCTTATCTATTTCTCCAGCTGATTTAGTTATATGCTCATCTATATCATTTGTTAAAAGTAAATATTGCATCTTCTCTTTTTCATGATTGTATACAAATAATGTATGACTTATGTCATCTCAATCTCTTTTAGTAATCGAATACAAACACAATGCTACTATAGCTGATTTTATTTGGTCTTTTTTACAAAACTCTGTTTGAAAAACTTCTGTTATTTTCGTACGAATTAGTCCCATAAGTTGAGGTATGTATAAAATTTCTTTATATTGTATAGGATCAGCTATTGGTTGAATAAAAGCATATTTGAGATTATCATCAGGATGGGAAACTTTGCCTACCCATTTGCTTATTAAAGATCGATTTTTATGTGGTCTTTCTAGATCCCTTCCAACTGAATATTCTTCAAAATGAATATCCTCCTGAGTATCTTATTGCACAACCTCACCAGGTTCTTCCTTTCTATGTACTTGGATTGCTAGGCCAGGTTCAGCTTCAGGATCCTCTTCTGGTTGAGAAACTTTAGTTTGCTTTCGTGATCTAGTTCCAGAAGTATTTTTACTTAAAGAATTTTCTATTAGATCAAACCATTCCACATCTGTTTTTGGAATTTTTTTACTAATGATGCTTGGATTATTTTTTATCTTAAGATTTGCTAGCCAGTTGACTAAATTTTCTATAAATAAAGGAGTAGTTTTCTTTTGACAGTTACTTTCTCAAATATAAACTATTGGTGTTGTACTTGATACTGGTTTTAATTTGCATTTAAACTTTCTATTTATATGTTGACGAAGTTTTTAGGGTGTAGCAAACTCATCACCACATTGGTCACAAATTTGATTACCTTTTACCATTCTGTTTTATATATAGTACCTTTCAAACTTTTTTCTTTAAATAATTATTTACCTTAATATGAGTTAATTATTTGTAAGATATAATACCTTTACAAAATTTTCTCTTTAATTAATTATTTTCATATATATCAAAATGATCAGAAAATATTCCTATCCATATTTGCACAATACTGGCAAGACTTGTGATAGGAACTACATGTGTAAAGAAGGGTGTCATGAGCATTGGAAAACTAAAGTACATGTACTATGTAGTATATGTGGCAAGCCTACTGGCTTATCTTCTAGGCAGTGTCCATTACATGTTAAAGGTTATTATGTGATTTAATACTATAACAGATTACGTGATAAAGCCTTAAAAAACTCAGAATAGATATTAACTTTTGGTTAATTTTTTTGGATAGACTTTGCTATGCGATTTTTGGATAGATTTTATTGATAGACTTGGTTATGCGAATTTTTTTTTGGTTAGACTTTTTGACTTTAGTATGTATTTTAGGCTTGCATGATCAGACCTAGCTCAAATCGCGTCACTTTATTCCTTGATTTTTAATGGCCTCTCTAGAGGCAAGCAGAATAACATAAAAGTTATTATTCATATTAGGTTTGCAATGTCAAGCCCAACTCAAATCACATCACTTTATTTCTTGATTTTCGATAGGCCATTTTAAGGCAAATAGAATAGTAAAAATTTTTTGATATATTATTTGGGATTAAAATCAGGCTAGTATAGCTATTTCAAACAGTATAATTCTTGATATCTTAAGATTAATTCCAAGCCAAGTTCAATATCATTATCTAGAAATGAGTCAAATCACGCTAGAGGTTTAAATTCAATAATAGATTTGTATAGCTAGAATTGATTTGAAAGTGATTTAGTTAACTGTTTCCGAACCTCCTTTTTGCTCTATATAAATTCTTGAATAAAATCTAATTAGAAAGGAAATGTTATAAATTTTACTTAATATAAGTTTTCTTAGTAAAACTGAGATTGTAGAGTTATTTTATTAAATTTAATAGTAAAAATTTACCTGTTACTAAACTTACTTTATAAAAGTTATCTTTGAAATTTTTTAGTGCAATTACTAATAATTTTCTTAATTAAAACTTTAAAATAACTTTATTTTAATATATCATTGTAAAAATTAAAAACTTTTTATATTTGATTTGATTTGATTTGATTTGATAAATATTTGATTCAATTTGATTTGATTTAAAGAAATTTTATGACTTTAATTTTAAAAAACTTAAAATATTGTTAATAAAATTGATAAAATATATATTAAACTATATTTATATAATTTAATATTTTATAAAAAAATTAACACTTTTTTTAATTTTGCAGGTAAATTTGCCTGCTATATAGTCTAAAGAATAATATTTAATATAATTAAAAAATTTGTTTATTATAGCTAATTTCACATTTATTGATCACTAATAAATTGTAATTAAATGTAATTAAAAAAAATTTTATAATAAATTACTATAAAATATTATGTTTAAATGTGACTGATTGTATTAAAATTATTAGTAATTTAGGATTATGTAATTAGTTATAAGCTAATAAAATTTCATTAAAAAGGTTTATTATATAATAATAAAATAATTTGAACTATTTTATTAAATAGTAAATTAAAAAATCAATTAATATTATATTAGCATTTGATCATCCTATTATTGGCTAATAAATTTTAAAAATTATTAAACTTTTAAAATAAATATGATAATAAAAAGTGATAAAAATATTATTTATTAATTACTTAGTATCTACAATAAAAAATCCTATCTTATGTAATTTTATATTGATTTCAAAACTAAAAATTGAATAAGAAATTAATTCTTAAAATACATTTCAATTTTATTTTTAAAAAAATAATTTTAAATTTATATAATTTTTATTTTCAATTATATTAAAAATTATCTTAAAAAACTTTATTGAAATTATTAAATTTAAAGGTATTTACCTAAATTATTTTTAAATATATTTAAGATTAAATTATGAGTATAATAAATATTTTATTTAAACTCTAATAGGTTTTCTAATTTAATAAAGTTTAATTAAATTTTAGACTTGTAAAAAAGTTATTTTAAAAGTATTTAAATTTTTAAGTTAAATATTAAAATAGGTTTTGAAAAACATTAATAACTATATAATAAAGTATATTTTAAAACTTTTATTAATACAATTTTTATGATTTATTAATTTATTAATAATAATATGATTTAATATAAAAATAAAAATAAATACATATAAATTAAAGATTACTTTTGTTAAGTTATTTATTAATTTAAATATATTAATTTTATATCCTATTTTAAAAAAAATAAAAAAGGTATTTTTATAAGGAAAATAAATAATACTAATAAAGTAAGTCCTAAGTTACGGAAAGATCCAATCAGCATCAACTCAATTTTTGAAAATTTACACTTTGAAAATATTTATATTAAACTTTATTATAATTTAAATAATAAATATATTATATGGGAGGTTTGCTAGGAGAATGGGTTTTGAAAGTTTTTTAATAAAATTTTAAAAATTTTTCAGAGTCCCATTTAACCTCCCATATATTTAAATTTAATAATTATTCAAAACTGATAAACTAAAATATAAAAATTTAATTCTGATAAAGAAGTTATTGATTATATTAAATTGAATAATACTGTATATATAAGATACTTTACGTATTTATAATATATATTATTTAATTTTAATATAGTCAACTCGGTGATTAATGGAGTCGACTGAATATATTAGGTTTTATTTTTTATACCGGTATAATATAATTTAAATTCTAATAATATACCCATTTATTTAAATATAAAAAAAAAATTGCCTGTTTATGGATATTGCCATCTCCTCTATATGTAGGAACTTTAATTTAAAAATGAACTTTTATAGAAGAGATTAAATGAATAATATATTATTAATTTAAATTTTGGGGTGAATAAAAAACGAGTTTTTTGGGGGAGATGAGAGATTAAGTTGAGATTTGTGTATCAATACACAAATTTAAATATAAAAAACATTTTCAATTTCAACGAACATGTAAGGAACTGTTAATAGCTCGCGTTTCACATTAGAAAATCAATTGTTTTTATTAAAACCAATTTTCCTCCGAAACGGTAAAAGATTGGTCTTTGAAGTACATCATTTAAATTGTGCGTTCTCTATGCATTTATAGATTTTATAATATAACATTTATTGTTAAAGCTTTATTTAGACTAATCCATAATAGAAAAATAAAGTTCCACCACATTAATCTCAAACGCTCCCCTCTTTATATAAGTTTCAGAAATCTTTCTATGCTTTTATATAAACGTTCACAGATAATGCTTTTTCTTTATCGTTTCCTTTTTATTATTAATTCCTCGAAACTCTCACAATGTTCTATTTCATTAACAAAAGAAATTTAAATTTTTGTTCCTGGGTACTTCTTTTTCTCTCAATTGCAATAACTCATACTTGTGCACATGGTGGTGATGATGATATAGATGAGTCTAGCGGTAAAGCACCCTCTGTTATGGCGAATGAAGAAGTGCATAAGCATGGTACTTTTGCCGAAGGAAACATAGGTCTTGGATTTGGTCTAACAATTATGGCAGCTCTCGCTTCTGCTCTTGGATCCCTTACACCATTCCTCGACCTCTTGTTTCCTTTCATCCCATTCTTAGCTCATATTAAAATCACTGAATCCAAGGGTTTTCTTGCTGGTTCACTATCGTTTTCTTCTGGAGTTTTATTATTCCTTACCTTGGGTGATCTTTTCCCTGAAGCTATTGAATCATTTAAAAAATCGAACCTTTTTAATCCAAATTACTCCTCCCTAGTAGCCGCATTGATTTTCACCCTTACAATTTTGTTAATTATGTTCTCAAAGGTTTTAGTTAAAAAATTCAGAAAGCAAGACGAACGTGGAATTAATTCTGAAGATACTAAAGTTGATAACGATAATGATCTTTCAAATGACAAAACAATAAACCGAAATGAATCACCAACAGGAAACGATTTAACTGTAGTCACGATTGACGATAATAGTTCAACTAGTAATACTATAAATAATAAAGAATTCTTAAACTCACTAGAATCTCAAAGACTTAAAAGTTTGGGTATTCAAATTTCCATTGCTTTGGCGATTCAGTAAGTAAAAAATAATTTTTAAATTTATTTTAAAAATAAGGTTTTATATTTTAACATAATTTTATTATTCTATCATCCAGCAACTTCCCCGAAGGGCTGGCAACTTTCGCAACAACGATTCGTTCGGAACGCATCGGCATCATATTTGCAATCGCACTTTCTTTGCAGTAATTATACTCGTTATTTTGATTTGTCGATTTATCATTATGATTTTAGATTATTAACGAAAAGAATTCGTGACATTTCAGTAAAATCCCAGAAGGACTTATAATTTCCTTACCAATATATTATGCGACTGGATCACGTTTGATCGCTTTTGCTGTCGCGGCAACAGTAGGAATTATTTCTCAACTTCTAGGAGCTCTTCTAGGTTACCTTTTGTTCGTGACCGTATGGAATGATGGTATATCAGGAGTTCTTTTTTCAATCGTTTCAGCTTCCTTAATGTATGCAATTTTACATGGTATGTTGCCGATGGCACATCATTACGATCCTAAGGATAAGTATGTTACAAATTTCACATTCTTTGGAATCATCTTCCTTGTCATCGTCGCATCAGTATTAGATATAGCATAATTTCCCACTTATGTGAAAAAAAAAATTTTTAGCTAGTTCTAAAATTGTAAAAAAGATTTTCATTTTTTATATTTATTTCATGATTCAATTCAGACATCTATTTATCTAACTAACTAGATTTTAGCTAGTTCTAACATTGTAAAATAGGCTTTCATATTTCCCATAATTCTAATATTCACCCGTAGTTGAGGATGCAGACATTTATTTATCTGAATAGAAGAAACATTTTTAAAAGTTTACATTATAAAATTACAAAAAAATTGTAAAATAGAGATTCATTTGATATATATTTCTAAAAGGAATAAATACAATTATATTTTTAAAGTTACATTAAATTATAAAAATTAATAAGGAAATTGAATCAATGATTTGTTAAAAATAATTACAGACTGATAGTAGTAGCGAGACATGCTTTTTGATCCACTAATGCCAGAACGATTTGTCAAGAATTCTTTTATTAATTTGCTTTTCATTCTAACTAATAATTGGAATGTAATATAAATTAATGACTTTTAAACCATAAAATTTTATTTTTAAAACTTTTAGATCCAGATGATTTACAAGTGTAATTTCGATATAAAAAGTTTTTTACAAAAGAATAAAGATACTGTTAAAAGCAAGCGATAAGCTTAATAGAGTTAGGATTGAAATCAAACAACCAATCATAAATAATTACAATATTCTTATTTCAATTATATAACATGAACGTTTGCCTCTTCCCACTGGTAAACTTATGATCAAGGTTATATTCGTAAATTATTTTTAATCTCGATTTAAATCATTCAAAATCCTGAGAATGGCCAAGAACAAATTGACGAAATCAAGGTAAAGATCAACCGATGCCACGATGTATTCCTCCGGACTTAATCTGTTCATGATGTTGAAAGTGTCATAGATAATAAATCCACAGAATAAAAGGGCAGTTCCAATGGCTAAAATTAAGTCGAATGTTCTATTAAATGGGAGAAATATTGCAACAAATCCAACGATAATTACGATCCAAAGACCTCCAAATAAACTAAGATTGAGAGGAATTGAATATTAGCAATATCAAATTACTTGAATTTTGATTATTTTTTTTTTTAAAAAAAAATAATCCTTACTAGGGGGCCATTCCGCTAAAATCCCATTTAGATTGGAAAGTGAACAAAGTGAGTCCAACAAAAATACCAGTCGTCATGATTAAAGCTTGTAAAACTAGTTCTTGGTCATAGAATGTCACTATATTGTTTTAAGAATTACAAAAAAAAATGGATCATATAAAATAAAAAAGGTTGAATTAAAATATTTAAATCAAGTGAAATACGAACCGGCTGTTCCAACAGTATAACTTTCTAAAAGTGTAAATCCAGTCAAAAAAACATAATTAAGTGGATAAGAACGACGTTTCCACGCAAGTAGAAGAATAAACACAAACGATGCGAAAAATGCAACAAAGAAAGCCCAAGTACTTTAAATAAATTATAAATTAATAGATGGTTTAAATTACTCGCTAAAAAAATTTTAACTATTTACTTTGTTTGAACCCAATCTTTAAGGTTCTTATTATAGATCATAAATCCAGCCGTAAAAGTAGAAAGAAATAATTGTGCAAACAATATTGAATAAACTTTGCGCATAAAGGCTAAAATAGTCAAATATAAATTTAATTTTAAATATCGATTAAGCGAACTTATAACATTTATAAATGTAGAACGAACACACCTAAACGAACACCGATATCCTGTTCGATAACGGGAACATAAACCTTATGTGTGAAATCTTCAGGTAAGTCTTCATCAAAATCTCGCGCAGTTGATGAAGGTCCAGCTGTAGGAACAGGAGAGTAAGCAGGCGGTGGTGCGGAATAACCAGTGCCATAAGACATTTTATCAATTTTTTTAATTCGAAAAAAAAAAATATTCAAAAAAAACAAACTTGGGAATTGGGTAAAAATGATGAAATTACGGTATTTATATCATGGATAACCGTGTGACTTAACCTTTCTATAAATGGCATAAATGTTAACATCCATCATAATTAGATAATGAATATTGGATAAAAAATAAACCCCTTAACTTTTACAGTTTATGAAATAAAAGAATTTTGTGATAAAATAAAAAGTTTATGAAGCTGAAAACCAACCTAATGTACTGTACTTATACACCTTTTTTTCTTATCGTCCATTTTTTAAAATGCTAAAAATGGAACGCATTCGTAAACCGATATTTAATCCGAATTCTCAGCTATAATATTCATAAATACCTGCTAATCTAGTTAGTATAAGAATTTCATCCCAATCATAAATAGCACCTTTTGTAATACAAAGGAGAAAAATTAAACCAGATAAAGCTCTAATTTCTTTAAAGACTAATTTCTTTAAAGATATCTGTTTCTTAATTTTTAATAAATTAAATTTAGTAAAAAAAAACTATTAGCAATCTCTTGAGTTTTTTGATCACACTAAGATTAGATGAAAATTGATATCTTTACAAGTGATTTAGTTTTTTAAAATAAAGTTCAAAATAGTCTTTATATCTAAATATCAAAATTCATTTTTGATTTTATTTTATTCAATCCTACTGGATATTACATTATAACTATATATAAAGTTAAAATGAAAACCCAAAAGTTTAAATGTTTTGACTTTGAAGGTCAAAGTTAAAATAAAAGTCAAAATAATTAAAATAATATTATATCATATAATTTTCATATATAAAAAAAAAAAAAACATGTATAATTTCAGTCATTCTCATTTTAATTTTCATGAAACTATTACTATTCAGTAGAGATACCTGACTAAACTCTTTTTTGAAAAATTGTAATTTCGTCAAAAGTTTCGTCTCTTTAATATTTTTATATGAATAAATATAAAATTATTATATTTTTTAATGTATTTTAATTCAAGGAATTTAGATCAAGTTTAAATATAATTTCAACAATTAAGTAAAATAATTTAAAAAACTAGTTTCGTCATTTTAGTTTCGTCAATTTCGTCATATTAAGAAAGGTAATTTCATCAGATATCAGTTTTTTATGACATGACAAATCTAACAAGCTAATATTTATTAATTTAGATCAAGTAATTTTAAAAATCTAGATCCTTTATTTTACTTAGAATTTATTGAATTATAATTTCAGCTAATAATTATAATGTGATTGGTGATTAGTTGATATGATATCAATGATATATAATATATTAGATCTGTTTAATTATAGGAATTGAATAATAATTATTTCATGAAAATCAGAACAATAATAACTAAGATCATATAGATTATAAACTAGCAAAAAATCACTCTAAGAATTTGATAATTTTTTTTATGATTTAATATATGCTGAACATTTTTAAGTATACGTTAATCTAATTTTTTAATCATACAAATTAATAATTAAAAATTCTTTATAATTTTTTTAAAAAATAGCATTTTAAATTAGAATAATATGCATTTTGATGATTAAAAAGATATATAAAATATTTATTACATATCAATAAAAATAATAATTTTTTATTTAACATTTGAAATATATAATATCTTGAAATAATTTATCAATAAATTTTTGAATATTTTTATATAAATATTCTTTATGAATCAATGATAAAAATTTGGATGATAATATAATGATTAAAACTATAAGGTTAAAATTCTTGTTTTTTAAAATGTCAAAATAATAAAATTCTCTCTCTACCTTCTTTTGAACCAATACTTTTCTCACCTCATATTTTTTAAACAAAAAATGCTGATACTAGGTAAATCTTTAAAATTAGACTTTAAAAATAATTCAAAATTATAATAAAATCATTTATTTTTCATTATAATAAACAGAACAATTAGTTTTATTTTTAATAGATTTATTTATTACTTTTTCAATATCATTTATTATATTAACCTTAATTTTTCAAAAAAGAGTTTTAATATTACCAAAATATACATTTGATAAAAACTTTGTATGTTTTAGTATCATAAAATACTATTATAATTTCTTATTATTGTTAATCAAGGCCAGGAAAATAAAGATAGATTATTCTTATTTTAACTTATACAATTATCATAGATGACTTTTAAATGTTTTCCTTTGGTAACATTTGCCTAATGTATTAAAAACAAGATTAATTATTAAATTATTCTCTTTTCTACAGTTTTATTTGAAAATTTATTTTTTCCAATAATATAATTTAATTGTTATATAAAAAGTTGTTTTATATTATATATACTAAAAATATAAACTACAAAAGTAGCTAAAAAATAAATTTAACTAACTTGTTAAGATGAAAAATAAATAAGAATATTCTGTGTTTAATCATAACAGATATAAGTAATTTCTTTGTATATATTACTAATTATAATATTATAATTATAATACTTTCATTTTTTTTCTGCTTTATTTTTATAATTCTTTAATTTTAATCTTATTCTACTTTTTTTTATTAGGATTTTTTGCATATTAAACCTTTTTTAATATTTTACACACATTATATAAATTGTAGCTAATATTATAAACTTAATATATAATGTAAGATTTTTTTAAAGTCTAACAAAATTTTATATGAAATAATTGATGCATTATTATCTAATTCTTTACAAGTTATAATAAAATCCTTATAAATTCTAAAATAATTTTTTAGTTAGTAAAAAAAATCATTGTTAAAAAATCTGTTTGCATGTAATAATCTGATGAGAAAATTCCATAAATATTTACATAATTATTGATATAATTATAATTATTTGTTACTAGTTTTTAATTAATAGTTATATATGATATAACTTTAGAATGATTTCTTATATTTTTATGCTCTTATTTCACTAGTCTTTAATTAGGATACCACATATGATATAATTATATCATATATGGTATCCCACTTGTCTTAGATTATAGTACTACATGTAATCTGAATAATACATATAATCTAAAAGTTATACTGCTATCTACTACCATTATACTGCTACCTATTTATGCATTTTCAATACTTTGTAACCTTTTTATTGTCAAGGAAATATTTTTATAGTGTTGTCCTTCTATAGATATTTAGATACCTGGTTTTATGTCAAGAGTGCTGGTCTTCTGTGCTTAGTTGGATGCTAGATTCTATATTGAGATGCTTACTCTTTATACCTATTTGATTGCCTGTTAAAATATTAAATTGTGATATAAAAATCGTGTTAATGGTATAATAAATTCATGGTTAATTTAGCTGACTTTATACTATAATTTTAGTCAGCTTTATAATATAACTTTGGCTGATCTTTAAAGCACGTAATTTTGACTGAAACGCTCTAGTTGAAATTTGCCAAGAAAAAGGAAAGGCTATCTTTCACAGATTAACAGATCAAGAGAGAATACTAAACTTATTTGCAATCTTACCTTATATTCTCATTTGATTACCAGGTTGAGACACAAAATATCAAACTTGCAATCCTTTTAATTGCCATTTAGATGAGACATGAAATGCTAAACTTGCAATCCATATATTTTTCTTTTAATATCTATAATCATGTTTAAATAAATTAAAGATTAATAGAGAAAGAATATATAGCAAATAAAATACTGGTATATAATAAAAGAATACTAAAGAAAGTTTACTAATTAGTGCAAAATATTTATCCTTGATATTATATTCTAATGTAACTAATATTGATACATTGGAAAAAAATCAACTACATTCTATATATATAACTATTGGCAACATTAAAAATTAGCAGTGTAACAAACCTAATGCAAAACAATTATTAGGATATTTACCAATTTTATTAGCAAGTAATAATTCTGATAAAAATCTATCAAATTTAAGAGAGTAGTATAGGAAGCTTTCCATAATTCCTTAAAAGTACTTTTATATCCCCTCTTAAAATCCAATAATGATATTAACTATCTTTATCTAAGAATAAAATACATATCATGATTACATTATATTAGTATTACAGTTATTAAGCAAATATTATTGATTACTAAAATTTTTGATAATATCAAATGATTATAGGCTAACAAAGATTTTTAACAAGTTAAACTATGCTTCCTGTTTTATCAAAGTTTTTAGCATATCTTATTTACATAAAAATTTTAGTTTTAAAATTATTTATAAAAAAAAATTCAAACTATTTTTAGTTTTTATACTAAAGATTTTATTAAGTATAAATTTTTAATATAATTTTAATTATATAAAATTAATATTATTTAACTTTTTTAAAATTAAATTGAATATATATAGCATTTATTAATTATAACATAAAGTTAAAGTTTAGATAATGTATTATTTTGTAAGCTACTATATATAGATATTTATTAATAAAAATGATTTAACAAAAATTATTATTAACTTATTTAATAAAATGTTAAAATCATATAAAATAAAAAACTGTCTCATAATTATTATTAAAGTTTTAAAGTTAGAAATTAAAAAATTTAATTTAATTTAACCAATTCTATCATATATTAAACGCCCGAATTCAATATTTCAGGTTACTCGTTTTAAAGGAATAATTACAGTAAGTACTACGTAGCTAGATATTTTGTTAAGAATTTAACTCGTTCTCTCTTATTAATGCACGCACTATGTAAATTCCTAAATGTAAGTCCTAACTATTGGTTTTTGATAAGCCAAAGAATTGATTACATCATAGCGATGACATACAGTAAATCGCGAAGATCCCTGACTATACTGATTTACATTAGTTTTTTTTACCCAAAATAAGTAAAATTTAATTAATAAATAATATACACGATATCACGTTATTTATCAGAAACCCCATTATATAACAGATGTACATACTACATATTGCTCTACAAATTGCTTTTTCTTTTGATTGAATAACGTATCACCACAGATATTTGATTTTTTGTATATAACGAGCATGTTTTTTGTAATTTTTTTTAAACCTACAATTATTCGTCGTACCGATCAACTTTCTCATTTAAGCATAAGTAAGTAATTTAGCTTGTCAAAGTAAACCGAAAACTATTGTTAAGTACTAATATTTATTATTTTAATAGCTTCCCTAGAGGAATTTGCCTCATTTATTTTCCTTTTAAAAGGACTTTTGCCATTTTTTTTTCATATTTCATACTCACATAAATATTACATTTCGAAATTACCATAATCATTTCCTTTAGCATTTATTCACGATAATTTCCATTTGAAACGAAACATCATCAAATGCCAGATTCTGTTCCTGGGCATGCAACGGAAACGGTAAATTTCCTGATCGGATTTTTAGTTTCAGTTGCAGCTTCAATCATGAACGCTGCTGGTCTAAATTTACTGAAATTAGATCATGAAAAAAATTCAAGTAAACCATCATCATTACAAAGGAACGAATGTGGAAGGCCATTATGGCATATCGGTTTATATTTGTATGTTGCCAGTCAGATGGTTGGGAGTACCATTGCATTAAGTAAGTTTTATAATATATATATAATATATTTTAAATTCAGAATTCAGAATTCCAGACAGATTAAAATTTTTAATTTTTTTAGATTTTCTTAAAGCTCAATGGGTTGCTCCTCTTGGTTCAGTTTCACTCATTTTTAATTTTATATTTGCTAGAATATTAGTAGGAACTAAAATCACGAGGAAGGATATTATTGGAACATTTGTTGTAATCCTCAGTGTGATTTGGATTGTCATATTTGGAGGTGTTAACACCGGAAATAATGGTAAATTTAAAAAATCATTTTAAGAAACATCCCACAAAATATTAACGCATTTTCAAAAAAAAATAAAATAAAATAAAATAAAAAATAAAGATGAAAATCTTACTTTGGGAAAATTAAAATCCCTTATGATAAGGCCACTTTTCATTGTATATTTTTCATTCCTTGATTTAATCACATTTGGTTCATTTGGCATCGCTCTATATTGTTATTGGATACTAAAAGATGAAGAAAGGAAGCAGCGAGATAATTTCTTTAAAGGAATTGATTCGTTACAACTACAAAAGGCAATTGGTATGACCATGGCAGGCGTGGGTGGGTTAATTGCAAGCCAAACTCTACTTTTGGCAAAGAGTGGGTATGTATTAAAAAAAAGAAGAGATCAATTTAAAAGGTTAATTTCGATAATTATTAATGTGTGACGCTATATTCATAAAGCGTCAAGTTATTTTCGATTTCTATCACAGGCATTAATCAGTTCACCGATAATTTAAGTTGGTTCATTTTAGTTGGACTTGCTGTCACAGCAGTGTTGCAAGTAAGTTGCAATAGATAACAATATTTTTGTTTTCGCGTTTTTGGTGTAAACTAAAATATTTAAATTATATATTTTTAGGTATATTGTTTAAATACAGCATTAAAATTACATGATTCCGTGTTGGTCGTCCCAATGTTTTACGGATTTTATACAGGTAAATTTACACCTTGGGGAAAATTTAATAAGAGAGCGACGTATTCATTTATTTATTTATTTAACTAATATTTATTTCAATGTTATTATTAAAACAGCAATGGGACTTGTAAATACGATGATATATTTGGATGAAATATCGACATATCCTCTTTGGGCACTTTTATTGGTTACTTTGGGAATAGGTAGTTTGGTGTATGGAGTATTATTACTTAGTGCATCCAAAGAAGAAGAACAACCTAGCATGGATTCAATGGATTTTGAGATTGATGAAGATGAGGAAATGAGAGAAGAAAATATGCTAAGTACAAAAGCATGGGATACTGGCAGTACAAGCGGAGTTAGTAGTTCTGGGGGATCTTATGTAGGAATGTTAAATAGGGATGAAACAGCAAATAACAGATCCGGTGGAGGAAAAAAGAAATTTGGAGATGGAAGATTTTTTTCAATTTCAAAAAGATTGTCAAATAGTAAACCAGGACTTTTCAGAATGTCATTGTTGAAAAAAGAAAAGCATAAACTAAGGAATACAAAAGACTTTCAAAATGAGAGTGATATGAACAATTATACAACACCACATATTATTATAGATGATGAAAGTATTTCTGATGATGAGGATTATATACAAGAACAACAAGCAACAACTCCTCCTATCGCATCTCCCGCTACAGCCGCAACAACTTATGATTTAATGCTTTTCTCACCAACATCAACAAATATAAATTCGTCTACTGCCACCATTCAGCCAATATCTTCAACTACTAACAACTTTATTCCTTCACCAAGACATAAGTTCGTTAATAATGTGTATGAAGGTGAAATAATGTTTTCAAGGAGTTTTGATGATCTATTAAATACTGATGAATTACCAATTGATAAATGGTCAAAGAAAAATAATAATAATAAAAATAATAATAACGGAGAATAACAAAAAAAATAATTTATTTTAAAAAACAGGTTTTTTTAAAATTTTTTAATTGTATTACAAAAATTATTTAATATTTTGAAATGGGATAAAAATAGAAAGTATTGTACAATGAATTAGCAAGTTCAATCTTTAATTTATTTTGTTTGTAATTCGTAATAGGTTAAATAAACAAATCTAATTATTATATTTTTTATTAAAGAAAAATTTATGCTCTTTAATATAATTTATAAGACGACTGGCAATTTGTGAATCGAATTTTTTGTTCAGTTTATGAACCGATTACCTAATTTTCAGTGGTATAAGGAGGACATCAAGAAGCATGATTCGTATTTTAAATCCAAAGGTTTGGAATAGAATTGGACAAAGTCCAAAAGTCCAATAGCCAAAAAAGCCATCACTGAACGTATGAATTATAGATAGTAGGTTGAGTTGCTTTCATGAATTCTATAGTAGGGATTTATTCGAAGAGGAATTTAAGTCTTCTGCAGTATGCCCGAGACTCTTTGAAGGTAGTTTCAGTGGGAGTGCCAAGTCTGATAAATTCGAAAGTTAAAGACAAATTGATTTGGAGTTGGCTGTATTTACTATTTCTTTTTAATAAATTGTTTAGTATTAGTGTAATCTTTGAGAAATGGATATAACTTAGTAAAGATAGGCATGTTATTAAAGGTCGGAATATAAGAGAAATAAGAAGTTTGATTAAAGTTTAAAGGTAGAGGCAATGACATTAAGGAAGATTTAGCGAGTTGATCAACTTTGTGGTTATGGGGATCATCAGAATGCGTAGCTACTTTTTTCAGTATTAAGAAAATATTTCATTCATCTATGAGTTTAAAAATAAATGACTAGTAAACGTTAAAAGGTATTTTAAACATTAATGACAGATAATTAAACGCATTTTGTTTGTGAATTTTGTTGTATAAATGTATCAGTATCAAACTATCTGTACAAACGTTAATCTCAAAATTTGAAGGGCAGATCATCAAGACTAAAAGTAAAGCAAAAATTTCAGCGTTAGTGGAGTTAGCCCAAAAAGATGGGATAGCAGTAGTGAAATTTATGTTATAATTTTCGTGAACAAGTAGAAAAGCAGAACTAAAATGAGAACTAGAAGAAGTGAAATGGGGAAAAAATTTGTGTGAACTATCAGTGTAGAAGGTGAGTATATTCTTATCTTTCAGATCAGATTTAAACTGATTGAGAAGAATACATGTCGATGGAACAGGTATCAAAGATTCAATAGTACAAAAGGAGAGAGAATTACTAAGTATCATGTTATTGGGTATAAAATTTGGTCTCAAATCTAGATATCGTTGAGTTGCTTGATCTGATACTGATTTAATATTTCTCTTTAATAAGTAAAGCTTCTCTGAGTTAACTGACGTAAAATAATTGGTTTGAATAAGTTGAGAAAGATCAATGTCAACTAAATTACCACAAAGTAATCATTGTACGGCGATGGGAAGACGATTTTGTTAGAGATCATTATTAAAGGTATATCCATCATAAGCTGTTAATATGTTCTGTTTTTTTGAAGAAGATCTTGGGTCAGCAGTCAAATTGGAAGGAATAAAATACTGTAATAGAATCTTGTCAGGAAAAAGCAGAGATTTATAAGATTTTCCAAATATGATTTGTTTAGGATATGAAAGATTATAATAATTTGACTCTGGAGGGGTCTATAGGGCAACCCAGTCAAAAACTTTGTTGAAATTTATAGGAGATAAAGTTTTGAAACCTGAAGGGGTGAATGGTATGATAGTGTATTGTAGGGCATTTAATTGATAAAAAAAATCATAATCAATGATTTGGTCGATCTTTTACTTACTTGATCGATTAAAAATCGATTTATTTGATTGATCACGTGTGATCAATTTCTTAATCGATTGTATTGTTCGATCAAAGAATAAACTAAAAATCGAATTTTAATTGCTCGATCATTAATTGATTTATTAATATTAATATAAGCATCAAAAAATTACAATAAGCTAATTTTTATCAAATACAAATATTATAATAACTATTAAAATCTCTTTAATTTGCCAACATACAATTATACAAAAGGATTATAATATTTACTATTTCGTTTTACAAACAATAATTCATTAACTGTCTCTGGTTTTAAACTGGTCCGATCTTTGGTGATTTGATTTCCAGCATCACTAAAAAGCCGCTCACTTGGAACAGATGTGGCTGGTATACTCAAATATTTTCTAGCTATTTTAAATAAAGTTGGAAATTTCTTTTTATTATCAATCCACCATTGAAATGGATCCATTTTGGGTATAGCTTGTGGAGTTCTAAAATTATCCAAATAGCAATTAATTTTATCATCATTTTCATCTATTTCATATGATCCAAATAAATGCGATTTAAACCCACCCATTGGATAATTATTTCTTGAATTTATTTGAGGCAAAACAGTTTCTTTATTTTTTAATAAATGATATTCTTTTTTTAATGAAAATATTGCCATTTCACGCACTTCTTCAGGCCATTCATACATTTTTTTTAAATCTTAAATCTAAAGACTAGCAAGTACAGCAATTTCAGGTGGTGAATTAAAATATTCAAATAGCACATCATATATTGCTTTTTTAACAGAATTAATAATATTATTAATTTCTGATAAAGACATTTGTGTATTATTTGGAAAAATTTGTTTCTCATCATTATCATCATCACTTTCTTTATCATCAAGCACACTTTCATTATCTTCAGAATCCTCATCTATAGTAATATTATCATTATCTAAAAAAAAGAATTTAAATATTAATAAATATAATTTAATTATTTTTAATTATTTAAATATTATACTTACCACTTTCGTTAATAATATTATCATCTATATCTGGTATATAATCATAATATAATGCATAAATAGATGGATATATTAAAGAAAGTGTACAATATTTTTGACTACCTAACCATTCTGTTGCTTCTTCAATTGGTTTAAAAAGAACAATTAATTTTTTTAATAAAATCCATTCATAATCTAAAAGAATTCGCATTTTTAATTTTTCATAATCTTTTTTAAATTCATTCTCTAGACATAAATTTAAAAGAACCCATTTAATAGGATCTTTTAATACTTGTAATCTTTTCCAATAAGCTAAAGATGATTCCCATCGGGTCTTGACATCATTAATAGTTCGCAAAATTTTTAATGGATGTTGATCAACTGATGTCAAATCAAATAAAATTGAATCATTTTCTAGTTGTATATCATATCTAGATGCAATTTCTTTCTGAGCCTCTTCTAATCGTTCATTTTGTTTTGGAGAATTAAAAAATCGAATTAATTCCTTAAATCGTTTGGTATATAGTTTAATTTTTTCTAACCTTTTAATAACACAAAGCTGCAATGTATATGCACTGCATGGAATATGATTAACACCATCCCATTCATGGATAGCTTTAATCATGTTACTACCATTGTCAGTAATTGCTACATTTACTTTACTATCTAATCCAAGCAGTTGAAGTTTAGTTA
>CAMKVN010000946.1:0-22140 GCA_946474995.1 Funneliformis geosporum
CACGGTCCAATAAGTTTCTTCTGCAAATACTGCTTTGAAATTTCCATTATAATATTCGGAATTGCTTATTTTAAAATATATGATTAGCGGGATTATTTTCGTTAATATATTGTAAATGATGTTTACGATAATAGTATCATAGTTTTTTTATCATTACATAAAATAATTATCAAAAATCTGACACCAATATACTACTTTA
Organism: Funneliformis geosporum; assembly: GCA_946474995.1. Classification (NCBI taxonomy): domain Eukaryota; kingdom Fungi; phylum Glomeromycota; class Glomeromycetes; order Glomerales; family Glomeraceae; genus Funneliformis; species Funneliformis geosporum. The sequence continues at coordinate 200 of CAMKVN010000946.1, forward strand.
AACTATATAAATAGTTACGTTACATATTTATTGTGTAATAGCCAATTATGCAAATGTCCAGTATGCTGTCATCATGTGAGATTTGTTTATCCAAAGTATGTTGATCATGATTGTCAGTTGGGATACACCTTGATACCTACTTTTTAGTAGGCAAAAAAGAAAAAGAGAAAAATGGAAAAAAATTTTTTGAAAAGAGGTGAAGAAAAAATATTTTAACAAAAAATAACACTGTTTATACTATATTGAAAATTTTTATGTAGATAGGATGTGGGAAAAAAAGAGAGAAATATTTTTGAAATGTGGGGTTTTTTGTTTTGTTTGTATGCTAAGTCATGGCTGCTGTTGAATAGGCACTTTTTTAGAGTAAAAATTCTTGGAAAAATCCAATGAGAAAGAGGGGTGAGGATTCGAATAAGGATTTGAATGATAGTTTTTCATGAGAAAACGAAGCGGTATTGACCTAGATTGTACTCTATTTAGATTTTTTATATAATAATTATGTGATATGATGACGTTGATTTTGACCATTTCATGATATTGATTAATTCTGGTTTTATGTTTAATTCATACTAATAGATAACTAAATTTATACTTATTTTCTTCGAAATTTTTAAAATTAATTAATACAAAATTTTATATATAATCATATCAATAATTATTTTACATATAAGTAATTATAATAAATCCCTTAGTATAAGCACACCTTCATATAATCACGCAATTTCATGGTGATTATAGAGGGGGTCGACTGTATACCAATAACTTGATATACCGATATTTTTTCCGTATCGTTACATAGAGGTTTTACTGTAGATATAAAAGGATAACGCGCCTTTGTTGGCATCATTATAAAATAAAATGATTTTTAATGTCGTTTTATTATGATCAAAGGAAATTTAATAGAGTTATGATTTTTACATCCTTTATTCATATATTTATAACATTTACCATTCGTACACTAAAAATTAAACACTAATATTTGAAGCATAACCTTAAATCCCACAATAAAAGCAAATAATCTAATTTTCCAGGCATCATATTATTGTCAAAACGATATGGAAAAATAATGCAATATAATTTATTCGCTGAAATACAAAGAATAACTTGGTTTACAAAGTTATGAAAATCTATTATAAAGATAAAAAAAAAAAAAAAGAGAAATATATACGGTATATATATGTAATGATGATTCTGAGTGAAGTGGCAGAAGATTGACGCGTGATTTAAGTTGAAGTCTAAGAAATTCAAGAATGATGATGTCAGACGATAAATAAATCTTCTGCAAAGTAGGATTCAACAACTACATCCATTAATAACGACCATATATATCAAGGGTTGAAATTCGCAAATTATAGTTTTCAAATAAAAAAAAAAACACTAAATTTAAAATCACCGAAAGGCTCGTGTAGAATTATTGTAATTACAATAAACCCTTGTGCACAATTTATATAAAGTTTACCCTCGACGGTACCCTTGAAGAATATCAAACCGCGTATCCACAGTCCCAGAAAAAAGACCATTCATTTTCCTAAACTAATAATTACCAAATCTTTTTAGTTAATATCACTACTATTTGGTTCGGCTTATCAAAAGAAATTCGACAAACCAAAGTCATTATTTTCTAATTACTGGTCATTAAAGATATTATATTTTAAGTATATATAATGTAATGTAAATTGATCCGTCTCATGAACCCTTTTAAATAATTATACTCTTGATTCCCATATCGTAATCTTCAATCCACCACCTATCTAACCAAAACCTCAAAAATATTTGCCCTTTTAAAGTGTTCAACGAAAGTAATAAGTAGACTAAGCCTCAAAATCTCATCGTCTTCACGTGTTTTCGTCATCATTAATCATAGTCGTCGAATTTTTCTGCGCAAATACAACGACCCGCACGACGACATTCTGGACTCCACATAGCACCACATCTTTTCTTTTTGACAACATTCTCAAATTCACTTTCTTCTGAAGCATCCAAATCGGATTCTTCGTCGGAAGAGTCAGAATGTTCATCTGAGGATGATGAAGAAACGTCTGCTTCATACTCATCATTATCAACCTCGGAAAATTTAAGTATTTTGTCCGACTCAACTTCTAGTTCATTTGGAACGACAGATTGCTTTTGACATTCATTGAGGTTCATTTCCCGAACGTTATAATCAGCTATTATAGAGGTTTCAGTTGTGAAAGGTTCCGATAAAGTAAAAGGGATAACTCCCAAGAGAACTTCCCATTCATAATAAGCCTTCTGTCTCTTTATAGGAGTCACCAATTCCTGAAATAGCTGGGGTTCAACTCGTTCTATGCTTCGTTTGACTTGCATTTTTAAATAAGAGCTTGATAAGGTTTACAGTGTAAATAAAAATATTTATGATTTTTTTTTTGTTTGTTTAAAACGTTAAAAAAAACGCTTTTGTGGATTTTGTTGGGAAAATGGTTTTTAAAAGAAAAAAAAATCATTAGTATTAAATGATTGGCTGTCCCGGTTACACAATGATCTAACGAAATTCAATTCATTTTAGCGTGTGAATGTGAATCAAATCATACGAATTTAGAAAGATCTTTTTCCACCATTTCGTAATATCAACGTTTATTTAAATGGGTAAAACAAAGGGTCAGGGTGGAGGAAGTGGTGGTAGCAAAGGTGGAAAAAATATGAAGGTTGCGGATAATGAAAGTATGTACTTTATTCTAATAATTTGACACGCATTCAATGCTAACGTCAACATTTAATAGAGGAAAGTTCCGGGAAAGCTGGCAAATTGAAAGCCGCAAATAGTGTAAAGGTGAATTTTTATTTTGAATTTTCATTTTAATTTACGACTGTGAAATCACGCAGGCTATTAATGTGGAAAATATTTCTTTATATAGGTTCGACATATACTGTGTGAGAAACATTCAAAGGTAATTACTAATAATACTTTATTCTAATTCACACTCAACGTTAACGTGTAGTTTCTTTTAAGGTCATGGAAGCTTTAGTAAAATTGACAGAAGAGAACATGCGATTTGATAAGGTAAAATATTACAAACGTTTTCTTTCATAGTTACATTCGCCCATACTTATTAAATAATTTCTAGGTTGCAGAATTGTATAGTGAAGATAAGGCGAAACAAGGAGGTCATTGACATGATTTTTATGAGATTAGTTTGATCATCAGAGCAACCAAACAAACAAGACCGACGTTTTTCATTTATAGGTAGTTTAGGTTGGATGAATCGAGGATCGATGGTAGGAGAATTCCAAGATGCCGCATTCGCATTACAACCAAGTGCTTTAGGTGAGACAACAGTCTAAACATTCATAATATTTTAAATCATATATCAAAATCTCACGTGATAAGTTTATATCATTATAGATAATCCGATCTTTACCAATCCACCAGTATGTACATAATAATATGATCTCTTTAATTTAACAAGAACTTATGCTTTCTTTTTAAATTATCAGATAAAAACAAAATTTGGTTACCATATAATTATGGTGGTAAGTTCTCTCAGTTAAATAGCATTGAATTGCATCGTATGTAGCTAATCTTTCACTTTTTTTTTAAAAAAAAGGAGGGCCGAAAATAATGAAAGTTAACTTGTAACCACCTATTTTTTGCGAATTATTTCGTGAAATACGGATTAGCTTAATTGAAAATCGCATGACAGTGAACGAAACCAATGTTAATTTAATTATTTTTAGAATCACAATATATGTATATGTAATGCAAATTGTCTATTTTTAAATTTCTGAAGGAAAACTTTTTAATATTATTGTATATATATAAATCATACGATACATGATAATTTTTTTTTATGGAAGCGTCGTTATTATATTGCAACGGATGGTGATGTCAGAAAATCCTTTACAAGGTAATTTGGAAATTTTGGAACCTAAAAAAAATGCGATCATCGAATAGATTCACGTGATCAAGCGAAATTTTGATCAATCACAAAAATGTTTTTTAAAAAAATAATAGTCCCCAAGATAATTCAATAATTAATTTATGAGGTAATGCGCTTTATTAAATTTCATGCGCCACGAAAACAAAGTCCACATGTCAATCAAGTTTCCCGAGCGATAGTTTCACAGTTAATAAGAGCTCCCATCTGTATTTGGAAAATTTAGTTACCAAGGCTTAAATCATGTGAAATAAAAATTCAATAAAAGAGATACTATTAAAGTACACATTTCGCCAACGATAAGAAAGATTTCTTTGTTTGAATCAAACCAATAAAATAGATGTAATATGCGAGATTCAAAAAGGAAGAATGATGTTTATCCCGAGGAATAAGCCTGGTGAAAAAAAATGTGCTGCGCATTTTATAATTCACGTCACATGTGGTCAAACGAATGATTAACGTTGAAAATGAACAAAAGTGGGTTGTTTATTCTAACCTAATTTTGTATAATGCTACAATTAAAAAAAATATAATTGTATATATATTTTTTTTGCCAAATTTTGTCTAGCCTTATACGGGTTCGCGTGAAAATTAGCCTTGGTTAACTAATTTTTTTTTTTTTTTTTTTTTTTTTGAGATTGGTCACCTGGAGTTTTTTATTTTATTTTTTTTTTTTTGGAGAATTAGAAAAAAAAAATCGCGGTCAAAAAATTTTGAACTATGACATAAATTTGTAATGATCAGGACAAGTGTATTCCATTTCATAAAATCATAAATCAATCAAAAAAATAAAATACACAAAACTCAAATTAAGAAAGGATCCTTCACCCGTGCATACCCTTAACCCCAACTTTTTTTCTGACCATTGTTTGATAACTAATGAATAAGGTTTAAAAGGTTCAATGCTCAAAGCATGTAAATGTATGTCAAACTTTTAATTTAAACAAAAATTCGATAAAGATAATCTTTTGATTTCCTTCAAAAAGACAATTTAAAATCTCAATTGTACCGGTTCACTTGATCCTTTTATTAACTATTAACAGAAAGGTACTCATTTAAACGGTAATTAGAGTAGTTACAACATATTAATCATATCATAACACAGATAAAACTTCTTTTTTATGAAATAAACCGATATAAAATATACATGTTATTATATATATATCTTATTTTACTTATTTTTAATCTACCCAGATTTATTTAATAAGATCGGTATATATAGAACATCCTAAAATTTTCATTTTACGTCAATATTTCTAATAAATAATTATTTTTTTAAACGAAATAAAATTCTTAAATATAAGAAATTTATTTTTTCTTTTGGAAAAAAACAATTTTTACTTTAATAAAAGACATGAAGGATATAAATAATATTAAAACGTCAAATGATATATTCGTGAATGATGGTAATTATGAATCATCATTATCATCGTGGTCGTCTTCGTCATCATCCAATACGAATACCGATTATTTTATGACATCAAATCATTCATCGACCTCAACTTCAAATCCAATTCAACAAGAAGAAACAATAATAATTTCTACAGAAGATGAAAGGAACATCATTGAATTACATATACTTAAATTACATGATCCATCAATTATTGATATGTTGGAAAAGCAATTATGTAAGGTTAATGGTATAGAAAATGTCGAGATTGATTTTGCAACAGGAAATGCCATCATAAATTATAATAAAACTTTATTAGGCACGAGGTATATAGTGGAAAAGATTGAATACTTTGGATTTAAATGTAAATTAATTAATAATATTAAATCAAATCAATTGGATCATTTTACCAAGCAAAAAGAGATATCGGAATGGAAAAAATCCTTTTATTATTCCCTAACATTTACGATACCCATATTTGTTATTTCAATGATATTACCTAAATTTGAATGGGGGTTAGGTATTATTAAACTGGAATTGTTGCATGGATTATTCGTTGGTGATTTAATCTCGTTCTTATCATGTATGCTCGTACAATTTGGAGTCGGAAAGAAATTTTACCTTGCAACTTTTAAAGAGATTAGAGATGGAACCTTTACAAAGAATCTATTGATCGTAATCGCTACTTCAGCTGCATTCATCGTTTCTTGTTATTCAATGATTTATTCGATTTGTACCGACACGTCATTCACACGTCCTTTGATAATGTTTGATACATCCGCCATCTTAATAACTTGCGTTGCGTTAGGTAATTATTTAGAAAATGTAGCAAAGAGAAATAGTTTAAAATATGTAACCGGTTTATTATCACGCATACCGAAAACAACAACGATTCTTCATGTCAATGGAGAGATAACGGGAGAAAGGATTATACCTACAGAATATTTACAAGTTGGTGATATAGCAAAAATATCACCAGGGATGATGATTCCGGCCGATGGGAAGGTCATCTCAGGATTATCCGATGTAACCGAATCGATGATCTTTGGAGAGGTAACTGAACAAACGGTAAGAAAGGTACGTCGTGGAGATGATGTAATTGGTGGATGCGTCAATGGATCGGGAACTTTTGAAATGCAAGTCTTTCGTGTAGGAAATGATAGCATATTATCACAAATTATTAAATTTGTTGAAGATTCACAAGTAAAGAATCAATCAACAATCCCGACTTATGCATATAGATGGTTTATCCTTGGAATCATTACGTTGGGAATAATGATATTTACTTTATGGGTATTCACCGAATTAGAAATGTACCTTAATTTAAGCATTTCCATCTTAATTCTTCCTTGCTTTTCCCTCGTCTCGACGGATATTAGAGTTGGCAGTGACATCGGAGCTCGAAATGGTATTTTAATTAAAGGGAAACGAGCATTTTCTGAAGGAACTAAAATAACAAAAGTTGTTTTCAATAAAACCGGAACATTGACTCAAGGAAGATTTGATCTAACACATTATGAACTAATGAATGAGAATTTAAAGGAAATCACACCGGAGATCTTTTTTACATTAATCGGAGCCGTTGAATCATCAAGTGAACATCCGATAGGAAGATGTATTGTTGATTACAGTAAACAATTATTAAAAGAAAGATACGATTATGATGTTGATGTTAGTAATTTTGAGTATATAACCGACGGAGGAACGGGAATTAAATGTGATGTATTGCTTAATACTTTCTCGTATTCATCGTTTTATAATACATCGAGATCATATCAAGTATTGATTGGAAATATTGATTTCATTTCAAAACTTCATCGAATTGAAATACCTAAATCCGCTTTAATAATTAAAGAAAACCAAGAATTATTAGGTAGAACAACCATTTTAGTAGCTATCAATAATACATTTATAGGATTGTTGTCATTATCAGATTTGATAAATCCTGAAACGAAACTGACCATTGGCGCATTAAAATCCATGGGAATAAAGGTTGCCATGATAACGTCCGATGAAAGATTAACCACACAAACAATCGCATCTCAATGTGGTATAGATGAAATCTATTCTCAACTTTCATCAAAGGATAAAATAAATGTCACTCGATCGTTACAGTTATCTGATAATATAGCATTGGTAGGAGATAACGATATAAAAGCAGATATAAACATATCATTAATTAACGATAATATTAATAATGATGATGCTGATATTATAATATTGAGTGGGAGTTTAATCGATGTAGCTTCTTCATTGGACTTATCAAGAAAAGTATTTAGAAATATGAAATTAAATATGATCATCATCACTTGGTATATTGGTCTGTCTCTCGGTTTTTTTGCTATGTTTGCGAACCCAATTTATCCTAATATTTATTTACATCCTATTTTGGCTAGTTTTCTCATACTACTCGCTCGTTTGAGTATCGCGTTTTCTAGTTTGTTCTTTTTAAAATATTGGAAAAAACTTAACTGGATTGAAAATTTTAATGGTAGTGTAGTAAAATTGAAATATGAAAAGAGACGCAGTTGTCACGTGATTGATTGGTTTAGAGTCACAAAGAGAGAAAGAAATCGAGATTTTCATACACGGATAGAAAATGAAAATATTATCGATTTATAGGTTGTATATTCTTTTTTTTTTTTTTAAAAAAAAAAAATTATATTTATTAAAATATTTGTCTTAAAATTCTAATTCGGTTCTTATGTTTAATATTTTTTTACATGTAAAAATCATATTTGAAATTAAATTCTTAATTTTTCAGTGTATCGAAAATATAGTAAAAGGCGTAATGATCTTAACTAAAAATACGAACGTTTGTATTTATTAAATACAGCATAAATGATAAAGAAACATTTTAAAAGGGAAATTATTAATTAATTAATAAAAAAGGATGTATAATAGAATCTTGTTAAACGAATAAAGAGTTGATATCAGCTTATATTAAAGCAAATTCATTAGAAATTATAACCAGAAAGATAGAATAATGTGATTTTTTTAAAATAAAATAAGACTATGATACAAAAAAGGAATCCAAAAAAATATTCAAATAATTAAATTTTCGGCCCAGTAACGATTTTTATTTTTTTAAAAATGAATAATATTTACTAATCCTCTCCAAGCCATTGAGCCAGCATCTCTTTAAGTTGACCGATTTTCAATGGTTTGGTTAAATAATCATTCATTCCAGCCTCGATGCATTTATCTCTCGTGCCTTGAACTGCTGACGCTGTTAAAGCAATGATAGGAATTCTTGATATCGTTGACGGTATGGCCCTTATGGCTTTTGAAGCATCAAATCCCGACATGACAGGCTAATAAAAATAGTGATAAAGTTAATTTATCCAAACCGGGGGGGGGGGGGGGGGGTAAAATTTAAATTGTGTGAACTTACCATAGCACAGTCCATTAATATCAAAGAAATTCTTCCGCTATGTCCCGCTGCTATATGTGACGATGATGATGATGGTGATGAAGTGGAATAAAGTCCTTTCTTGATGATTTGTGAAGATTTTTCATCCACATAATTACATTCTGCTTGGATTAAATTAACTGCTTCTTGTCCATTCGTTGCCGCTATGGTCTGATATCCAAGTTTTGAAAGTTGATGTTGTATAACCTGTAAAAATAATATTTCTTATTAAAGTGTAATAAATTTTTTTTTTTGGAATGAATTATTAATCAATAAATACCTTAAGATTTATAGGATTATCCTCCTAGATAATTGATGAAGTAATGTTAAACGCAATGGAAAAAAATATATATTTATATATATATTTTTTTTAAATAATTGATATAACGTACCACACATAAAATGCACTTTGAATTTGAAATGGGTCGCGATCTATATTTTGAAGCAGGATACTCATCAATAGATTGAATATGGTCTTCAGCATGTGCCATTCTTTTCAGGGATGTCTTTTTTGTATTTGAATATGATGTCTTTTTAAATCCTTCTAAACTCGATTGCTCTTGCGTCTCATCAACAATCATTTGATTATTAACTACTGGCGATTTCTCTAAAACTTTTGGAATTTCTGGTAATGGTCGTTTATGGCGATAATATTTTTCAACCCTTATGTCTGCTAATGATTTTACAGAATTATAATCATGTATCGGTTCTGGTGCGGATGAGATCGATGACTTGAAAATTTCATCATTATGCAAACAATCCAATAATCTCTTTTGCATTATTGGCTTGCATAATGTCGTAATACTTCCTTCAATATCTCTCATAAGTTCCTGCCCTAAAGCGCGTCCTTTTACGGAAGAACTTACCATAAGTGCTACGCAAAGATCTTCTTTTCCACAAATTCTTAACTCTTTAGCAGCTTTTTTAATTTCTTCTTTATTATTTTCACGAACGTTGAAAAATACAATATCATACAATGGTTCATTATGGGTTCCCCGCCATTCTTTTGCTAATGTAATTCCCTTATCAGAAGTATCAAATGCATCAATTCTCTCTACACTAGCTCCAATTAATTTAACCAAAGCATTTCGAGCTGTCGTAATAGGATCAATTATTAAAACACGTTTTGATCTTATTATAGAGGGTAAAATTAATCCAGTTTTTTCGTCGTTCATTGAGATTTCGGCAGATGAAAATTGTGAAATGGACGTAATTGGTATGGCAGATAAAGGTAAAGCTTCAACAATCCTTTTTTTTTTAAAAAAAAAAAAATAAAATAAAATAAATAAAAAGGAAAATTTTCATAATTTAATTATAAGAATTATAAATATAATAAATACCAAGTGAACCAAAATCGGCTTCCGTTTCCAAAATCACTTTGAACTCCCATTTCACCCCCATTAATCATTACTAGGTGTTTACAAATTGAAAGACCTAATCCTGTTCCATCTTGGCGTCTTGTCATTGAAGCATCTCCTTGAGAGAAACTTTCCCAAATATCTTTAATAAATGACGGATCAATTCTATAAAAAAAAATTTTTAATTAATGTTTTAAAAAAACAAAAAAATTTTCGGAAAAAATACAAGTTGATCTTTATTTACCCAATGCCGGTATCGATTATTTCAACAAATAATGTTCCTTTTTTCACTTTAGTAAATTCTTTGCTCGCTCCAGTTTCATCAAGGGCAATTTCGTTTGTATTTGTCATGGAAACCTTAAGACAAATTTCTCCTTCTTCGGTAAATTTAATGCTATACATCATAATAAATAATTTTTTTTAAAAAAAATAAAAATAAAAATAACTCGGAATTTTAAAATATTTCAAATCACTTACGAATTAGACAACAAATTCATCAAAACTTGTTGCAATCTAAAAAAAAACAAAAAAAACAAAAAAAAAAAAAATTAGATATTCTAAATTACATACAATTTCTCCTACTTTATGCAAGTAATGAAATAAGAAAAAAAAAATTATATTTTTCGTAATATCATAATTTTAATACCTTTCTGGATCCGATTTGACATATTTCGGCAAAGAAGTTGGTTCGCAACACAAAATCAATTCAACTTGTTTGGTACCAGCTTTTTCACCAAAAATTTCTATGGTTTTTTCCATTAAATCAAATAAATCAAAAGTTCTATTTATTAAAGTAATCTTTTGTGCTTCCAATTTTGCTGCATCTAAGATATCATTTACAACTGATAAGACTACATCGGAAGCTCTAGTCATTATATGAACCATGTCTTTTTGTTCTTCTGAAAGTTGGGTCTCTTCGAATGCTGATAATACTCCTATAATTGCTCCAAGTGGTGTTCGTAATTCTACAAATTAATATTAAATAAGTTGATTTAAAATAATATTTATTTGAAAAAGTGACGAATAATGATATTAATATTATTAATAAAGCACAAACCATGAGAAGTATTAGCCAAAATTTGACCTTTAGCTTCATTTGCAGCTTTAGCCGCTTCCATTAGTGCATCCTTCTTCAAATTATCTTCCAAAAGTGTAGCATGGGTAATAGCTAAACTAATTTGATTCGACATTTGTTGTAAAAATATCTTTTCATTATCGAACCAAGAATCGTTTTGAGGTCTATCTGCAATTATCCATCCCCATACTTTTGAATTGACTTTGACTTTAATTGGAAGTACAATTGATGAAACATGACGATTAACTACAGGGGAATGATAATCTGGAAAAACTGAAACTTCAAATTCTTTAGCAGTTTCATCAGGATTTTCTATTGTTTGTCGAATAAATTGGATAGCATTATGTGAGTCAAAGTTACTTTGACCTAAATCTCCTGATGCCAATGGTATAAAATATTTATCCTTTTCATCCATTGAGAAACGGATCTTTTGTCCTTTCAAATTTGGTTCTTTTGGATCTTTTGTTGAAAATGTCAAGATTTTTGAATTGGCACTGTCCTTTTGATCTGCAACAGCAATATATATCCTATCACATGATAAGATTTTATGAACCTCTTCAGTAGCTGTTGAAAGAATATCATGAATATTTAATTCCGATCGAATTTTACTACTGATTGAGAACAACAACTGTCTTGTTTCTGCTTGACGCTTTTGCTCCAAGTAGAGTTGTTGACGAAGATAGTAAAGTTTAATATTAACTCGTATTCGAGCAATCAATTCCTTAGCACTGAATGGCTTGGTCAAATAATCATCAGCTCCAAAGTCCAACCCTATTCATAAAAAAAAATTAAATAAATAAAAATTAATAAAAAAATAAATTCGAATGCGATTTTTTTTAAAAAAAAAAGGTTAAAAAATAAATACCTTCAATACTAGCTTCTTCTCCAGCTTTTGCGGATAGTAAAATTATAGGAATCATTTGGGTTGATCGATTATTTCTCAAAGTTCTTAGTAAATCAATTCCATTCATATTAGGCATCATAATATCTAAGTAACAACAACATTTGTTTAATGGCATTACGATGCATCATAAAGAAAAGAAAATATAAATTATACCGCTTAACACTAAATCCGGCGCAACATCAATCTTTCTCAAAATTTTCAAAGCATCCCGACCATCACAAGCACAGCATATTTCAAAATCATTCCTCAATACTCCAGATAAATATTTTCTAGATGATCAAATAAAAAATTTAAATTGTCTAATAAATAATTGCATAAAATGCTTAAATTTTTAATCCTGACCTCATATCAGTATTGTCATCTACAATAAGTATTTTAAATTTTTTGCCCGATGCGGTAAAAGGATCATCCCATGATGACGGGATTTCTCTTGTTTCCGTTCCAGGGATATCTATTTCGAGAGTCGAGGACTCGATGGAATCATCTAAATCCATGCCTTGATCGGATCTCTGGTCAATACCATCAATATCATCAGTTTGACTCCTTTGAATCCATTGTTCTGCTTCTTCGATATAAAGTTCACGACTTGAAAATAATTGTTTATCCCGAACATTTTCAAATAATTCTTCACCAAAATAAACTTTTTTCGGTGGTAAATGTTCCCATCCAGTAGGTATCCAGACTTTAAACGTACTACCTTGATCCACTACAGATTCCACAAATATATCACCGCCATGACGTTGAATTAATTCTTGCACAAGCGCAAGACCAATTCCAGTTCCTTCATGGCTCCGTGATTGGCGCGATTCAACGCGATAAAAACGTTGAAATAACTTAGAAATGTGATTTTCTGGTATACCAACGCCTAAAAAAAAAGACGACGACACAAATAGGTACATGTTAATAAAATTTATAAAAGAATATTTTGCGCCAATAAAAAAATTAATACCTGTATCTGTAACCTGAAGCACAATAAATTCTTTACCATCTTTATTATCTGAATATAACTTGACCGTAACACCTCCACTCCAAGTATGTTTAAAAGCGTTTGAACCTGTAAAAATAATATTACACGTTAACAAATTTACTCTAAAAAAAAAAAAAAAAAGGATCAAAGTAAAACATTTATACTTACATAAATTGAATAAAATTTTTTCATACATATCTCGATCAATAAAAACTTTCTTAGTCAATTGTCGATCTAATTCAACTTGATCTGGTACATCGATAGTAAATGTCACATCCAATGATTTAGCCATACTCTCAAAACTTGAAGCAAGTTCTGAAGTAAACTTTGCGATTTCGGTTTCACGAAATTGTGCTTCCAAGTTACTAGTCTCGGTTCGAGAAAACTTAAGATTCAATAAGTTAATATCTACACGTATTAATTCCGTTCAAACAAGGTATATTTTTATTATAATATAAGCACAAACCTGTAATAATGTATTAACAAGTTTAAGTAGTCTACGAGCGTTACGTCTTATCATTTGAAGATGGGTTAAACTTTGCGAATGATCCGAAATATTTGATATCACATCATCTAATGGTGAAAGCATCAAAGTCAAAGGAGCTATAATAAAGTTGTGAATTTAAATTTCAATTAGTTAGATAGGTATATTATAATGACTATGTTAAAAGAAACAACTTACTTCTCAACTCATGACTAATATTTTGGAAAAACATAATTTTTTGTCGATTTAGATCCGCGAGAATTTCGGCTTGTTTCCTTTCTTCTTCCCTCGATCTCCCATGTGATAAACCCGAACTTACATGACCGACTACAAGCTATAAATTTATTATAAAATTAATTATATGATAAATTACTATATATATAAAACGTAACGGGAAAGAAATTTCTAATTACATGTAAGAATTCCGAGTAATCGTTATCAAGTTTTCTTCTCGCGTTAAGTCCACATATTAGTATAGCAGTTACATCCGTTTTTCCAGAAAATGACGTGTTTACCGGCAAGAGGATCGCTTTGGAACCATCTTTAAGTTTTACAATAACATGAGAATTCTTGGTAGCAACTTCTTGTAAAGGCCAAGTATGAGTGATGATACATTCACTATCCATTATTTCTTTTTTACTTCTTACATTTGCATGATCACCATGTATCTCAACAATATCAGGTGTTTCCAACAAGTAATCTGGGAGATTTCTTTTTGATTGCCCATTAAAAAATAATTCTTCATTACCATCCTCTCCTTCCATTGTTGCTAAATTTTCATCAAACGTTGTTGCTATTAAATTAGCATTTTTTTTTTTATTGTTAGTTTCCAAGTAATAAATCAAGGCAAATGGCAGATCGGCTACATTCTCTCTTAAAGCAGATAACACCAGATGACAGGCGCTATCTACTGATCTTGCACCTAAAAAATTATTTATTTGCTTTTTTTTAAAAAAAAGGAAATGGAAAAGGAAGAAAAAAAATGGTATATTGACACGATCACGGGATAGACGAATTGTGGGTAATCGTTACCAGTAGTTCTATTCCCTAAATCTCCCAGAGTCTTTAATCTTCTAGCCGCCAGGACCCTTTTTGTCGTCTCCTGGACAGCATTAAAAATGCCTCCAACAGTTCCATCACTCTTAAATAATGGACTAAAAGTAAATGAAAAATAACATTCTTCGACGTATCCTTCTCGATGCATTAATAACAAAGTATCATCTTGGAAGTTCCCTTTTGCAGTTGAAATCACGCTAATCGAAATGAATTAGTGGTGCAAATCAGTTGGAATCAGAATGAATGATAAGGGTTATCAAATGGAAAAGGATTGATGGACGCGAATGTTTTATTAAAGACAGCTTACGTATCAAACATGGGTCCTATAACATCGTATATCTCGGACCACACTTCCTTAGCGGGAAGGCCCAATGCTACATATATATATCAAACGAATCGATTAATTAAGGCTTTAGAGAACTAAATTCGTGTGATCAGGACACGCCCGTACCTGGATGTTTCATTTTCAGAATAGGCCGCCACACTATGTATGATTAAGAAGGGAAATAAATATCACGCGAAAATATTAAAATTATCAAATAGATGCATAGCACTTACTTTGATTATATATTAACCTTAATTCGGGACCATAGTAAATGCCAATAGGAAAGTTTAAGTTCACACATACATCCTACATAAGGGATTGATAAATAAATGACGAAAGAATTCTTGGGATAACGAACGACCCCTCAATTATCACCAAATATTCGATTTTGTAACATGGACAAAAAGATAAAAAAAACAACATACAACTATAGTTTTCAAGGTAGGTTCCCATGTTGACATGGCCCCTAGCGGAGTTTTTGACCAGTCAAAGGAGTAAATTAGGTCGGCAACTGGAAGTTCATCGGTATAAGGGTCATGTGGGTCAGTATTTTCTTTTCCAAGTAGGGACATGTATCCTATTTAACGAAATTATTATAAATATATGTATATGTATATGTATATTATATATAAATTTAAATGAATGTTATAAAAAATGGGGGGTTTTTTTTTGATCTGATAATAAAAAAATAAATGTTTTTTTAAAAACATTCAAAAATTGCAAAGTCCATTCATTTTTAATTCCTTATATAAATTTTAATTGTGCCTCATTTAGAAGTAGACGCTTTACTGTGTAATCCGAAAATTTTGAAATAAAAAAAAATTTTTTTGGATGCATTCTTTCACATCCATAAATTTGGAACGATAGATAGGTATTACCACAATTTGATATCGGATATATGGTAAAAAAGAAATGAATAAAAATAAACCCACAAACAGATAATACCTGACCAGATTGTCGTCATTTTAAAGTTTATTTGTATAAATAAATATTGTAAATTTTTTTAGTAATATATTTTATAATGGTTATTTCCTTTTTTTGCGTCCTGATTCAAAGGCGCAAGAAAAATGCTCGAAAAGAACAGGCCAGACTGTTCCAGACTCGAATGTAAATTTTTTTTCGGAAATGAGGGTTATTATAAGTGTAATTTATGGTATCACCACTTAAATAAATACGGTTTTTAGGTTTAATTATTATCTAGGTTATTCTCTTTACATGAGACAGTGCGACCATTACTAATTGCTTATGATCATTAGCGTTGGGTCAGCTTGAAATTTTTTTTTTTGGAAAAAAGATTTTTTTTTTACTTTTGAACAATAAATGTTTGCTCAACCGAAACGTAATATTTCAAACGAAACTCCTCATCAACTTATACACATATTTATTAGCTAAATATCGATGACGGATTTTTTTTTGGAATCCGCCGATTACCAATTTGTGTAAAACTTAATTCCTTGGCGTTTAAATACAGGTTTTTGCATTTGTGTTCAATATCATAAAAAAAAATTTAATACCGAGAGCTTTTAATGGGGCATTTCCATTTGATGGATCTTATGACTGTAACCACGAGTAGTTAGTTAAAATAAAAAAAAAAATAATAAATAATGGCATCAGACTTTGACCTACCATTCGGCAAACTTCTTTTTGCTTAACCACCCGAAGTTTTCCTCTCCCTTCGCCGAAATTCTGATCTGAAGCAAATTTATAAAAGGAAATTTTTTCTCAACGTTTAAGTAATACAAGTTAATGAAAAAATTAAATTAAGTGAAAAGTTTGATACAAAATTTAATTGATTTTTCGAATTTCACAAAAATCGTTTATTATTTCTATTATTTTCGCTCATTAATTTGGAAACAATTACAATTACTATAATAAATTTCCAAGATAATTTTTTTTTGATTATCCATCAGGATATAAGAAGAAATATATAATTTATTTAAATATGTTGAACAATGCTAGCCAAAATTGATAAGTTTGTAGTAAATTATATTGTGGACTAACTTCTTTTTTAATTTGGAGATTTTGATAAAAACAAGTTCTTTTTGTTCTCAAAATACGAATCCTTATGTGTTTCTCAATAAGAATAATAAAAGTTAAATGTCAATATATGAAATCAAAAATAAAATTTATAAGCCTTTTGGTCGAAATTTAATTTATCCAAGATAAAATTATATATTAAAAAGATTTGAAATTAACCAATTTGTATACTTTAAAAGTTGACTTTATATATTAAAAATTATAATTTATGTAGCAAGATTACAAATTATAATAAAGTCTCATTATTTTTAAAATAAAAAAGTTTTTTATGGAATTCGCGTATTCGATTAATCGGATAGTATCGGATTTTATTGGCATCCAATACTTCGGTTTCGGGTCAATTGGATTCCGGATCTGGATTTCGATACTTCGGTTTAGGTTGATTCTTAGATCAGATTCGGAGATTAGGATACTTTGAGAACCGAAATAACGGTATTTTAATAAAGAAAATTTATTTTTGGTTCTTTAGAACCGAAAGCTTCTTTTTGGTAAAAAAGTAAAATTCTTGGTACCTTTTAGTTTCTTTATTAAATAATAACTAAACATCATCGTTTCTCGAAACGAAAATTGGTTTTTCTTTTGATAAAGAAATACTTTCGGTAAAAACCGAAAAACGGTTTCTCTTTATTAAAGAGAACCATTTTCGGATTTATTTTAAAAAAAAAACCGAATGTTTCTTTTCGGTATAAGGTAATATTTTCGGGATGCTTTTAAAACTGAAAAATGGTTTCTTTTCAATGAAAAGGACCATTTCGGAATCTCTTTTAGAACCGATAGTTTCTTTTCGATAAAAAAATTCATTCGGATGTTTTAAAACGTTTCTCTTCAATGAATTGTAATGATTTAATAAATATGAATCGATTTTGTCGCGATCCAATATTAAAGATTCTTAGGTTCATAAGGATTAGCCTTTTTTACATTCATGCTACCAATTTGCACTGCCTGAGCTTCAAACTTTATGCCATCTAATGCATCACCAAAATATTGTTTATCGTTTTGAAATTTTCTTTAATGATGTTTTAAAATAGCAATTTGATCTGGAAAAAAAATTACTCTTTTATCCACAGCCGCCAAGAACTACTGTTGGGTATATTATTTTTAAATGTTTAAATGCTTCTGACCGAGTAATATTATTACACGGTCTATGTAATATTATTAGCACGTTGATCGACATTATATTTAATTAAGATAATAATTCAATAACGAACAAATAATTATCAGATAGCTCTTTTGAACTATATTTATAAAATGATACTTAATTTAATTAATTTAAATGAACGTGGAGTAACTATATCGGTCTTCGACCGATATAGCCACAATACATATTATATTTTCATTAGGAAATATAATGTCGATCAGCGTGCTAATATTGACAATTATCCAATTATTGTCCTAAAAGATAGTATGTAATAAATAAAATGTTAATTTTAATTTTAATTTGTCGCATGTAATAGGTCTCGCTAAAGGATTGGCTTGTTAGCTTTTTTAGTTTCTAAGCAACAAAGAAATCACATAACATTTGTATGATGAATTACTGAACTCCAGCAAAAAAAAATTTTGACCCAGCCCGCTGTTTTTTTTTTTAATAGTAAAATTATGTATCACGTGACTTTATATAATGAAAATCGTAATGTACTTTATTATAAAAAAATTTATCATTCTATTTTCGTAATTTTTTTGTTACAGTTGAACCTCACTATAACGAATCTCCATTTTTGGAGGTCAAAATTCGTTATATGAGAAAATTTGGTAACGTCTATACTAAAGATGGTACAGCAATTGATTTCAAATTTACAAAATGTTGCAACATAAGCAAAAATTAGTTGCAACATATGTTGCAACATTATAAGTTGCAACATATATAGGTTAAAACTAATTGCAACGTAAGTTGCAACATTAAAAGTTGCAACATATTAATTATAGTTCCCATCTTTAGTCTATACCGAATTTTAACAATTTATTTGTTATATAGTAATACCAAATATCATATTCAAATTCAGTATATAATAAGTTTGGAATAATGTAAAACAAATAAATTTAAATAATAAAAATAACTAATGAATTAAAGTTACGAAGGTATGCTTGCTCTTAGCCAGATATAGATTAACCTATAACTGTTGATCCTGAATACCATATAGAGGTAACAAGCTTCATTCAGGTTTTTTTTTAATGAAATTCAAAAAAAAAAAATTATAAAAAAAACTGAGTGAAAAGGGATAAGCGAAAATAATGAATAGATAAACAAAAGATTGACTAGTTGTAAAAAATTATGAAAATAAAAACAAGAGTGATAATAGTTGAAAAAAAGAGTGAAAATAGTTAAAAAAAACGGATTATTGAGGTTTATGGGTTTCTAATTGTGAAGAGTTATTAGGAAGAGAAGTTGATGATTCTAAAAAATTTAAATTTAAATTTACGTTAAAATAATATTGAAATTAAACTAAATAAATTTCTTATCTTGATTTCTGACAGCCAATCTTGCATGTCTTCTTTCTTGAACTTAAGATACTAAATAACAAAAATATTGAATTTTAATAATGATTTTTCTTCAATTAATATCAATTGGAAAGTTTTATTATTCCAACCTGATCTCTTCCAAAATGGGATTTCAAATTGTTTCCCAAAAACTTCTCCAATATGCATTTACTTTCCTTTCGCATTTTCATCAACATATAATTCAAATAACTAAAGAATTAAAATTATTAAATTATTATTGTAAAATACAATTAATATAACATTTTATTCTTTGTTTACTATTAATTTACTTACTTTACAATTCCTGACTATTCCTTTAAATTTTTCCCTTGCCTGCAATCCATTAAATACCGTCATGAATCTTTCCTGAATCTATACCACAATCTTATTTCAAAAAGGTAACTTTGATCTTTCAAATCTTCTCCAGTAATCTTCATTTTTTTCCCTCCTTAAATCAATCAAGTATTGCATTTCATTATCTGACCATTCAATTGTAGTAGGCATTTTTAGTATTTATTATTTTGAAAAGATTTAAAAATTGGTAATATAAATATTAAACAATTAATGAAATAAAATCGCAATAAAACTTTTCTTATATAAAATTTTATTGAAATATATCAGTATTTAATTAGTTTAATAAGTTGTCAAAGTATCTAATTTTTATGCAACAATCAAAGAAATGATCTAATTTTCAAAATTTATAGTTTTTGTAATTGAAATTTTTACAACTTTAAAATTTACGCAGTTTTTATAGTTTCACATTGCAATTTTAAATTTGAATAACAGAAATTAAATAAATTGAATCAATGAATTAATCATCACTGATTCAACACTGATTAATCCTAGATTCAACATTAAGTAATCCGTAATTCAACACTAATTAATTCCTATAGAAATTTATTAAATAATTATACAATATGGTCTAAAGATGGTTTCCATAATTATTTTTAAAATTTTTAACTAGTTGCAACTTAAGTTGCAATACTTTGAACTGCAACTATTTATGACTTTTTATATTAAAATAAATTTACAAGGAGTTGCAATCAAGTTGCAACTTCTTAATTATGGTGTCCATCATTAATATAGTCAAAACTGCAGCTAAAAATTTAGCTAAACTAATTATCCAGTTTGAAACCAGTTTACTTAATATTTTTATTATATAATTTCAACGTAACTTGCAAAAAAAAAGGTTGTAAATTTTTTTTTCATTACAACTATACATAAAGTCGAAATGAAAACCAAAAAGTCAAAATGAAAAGTCGAAATGGTTAAAATTACGTTATATCATATATAGAAAAAACAAAAAAAAATAAAAGATGCATGATCTCGGTTAATTCACTCTGATTCGTATGAAATAACTACCATTCGATTTCTCGTGACTAAACGAATCTAATAAGCTAATGTTCATTGATTTTGGATTATCCCATCTTGAGATATTTGCAATTGTATTTCAAAATCTGAATTCCTTTATTTAATGTAAAATTTATTGATTTATAATTTTGGCTGATAATACAATTGCAAGTATCTCATAATTGGATGATATAAAATCAATAAATATTAGCTCATTAGATCTACTTAGTTTCGAGTAATCAAATGGGTAGGTTTTTTTGACTTTTAATGATGCAGTACTACTATCAGTTTATTAAATTTATATTGTATACTAGATAAAATTTACAAAGAAAAATTACAAAGTAGATAAAAAGCTAAACTAATGACTATCTTCCGTAATCCTATTACTAATAAAAGCTCAAACCCATTTAAATTGACTGATCACTGGAATCCCTTTCCAACCCAACCAAAAATCCATATCTAATGATTAAGCTGTCAACAAGAAATTCAAATGAGGTTATCAATATAGCAATGTAATTTCTAAATGCCTTTCGATTCCAATTTCTAAATAAAATTTAAAAAACTAACAATCCTTCTAAGAAGGAAAATAGATACAAATAGAAATTATTAAAAAGACTAATACAACTCTATAAAAACCTAAATATCCAGTTAATTCCAGATATAACGACCACCTAATCTAAGAAGATACGTCTAAAGAAAGGTCTAAATAGAGGCTCTTCATACTTATAGATTCATAAGTACAGAAAAAATATCACATGAAATCCACTATAAGAACCCTACGATGAATCAATAGATGGTAATCTATACCCTCTACCTGGTTATCAGAAAGGAATAGATCAAAACAAAGCGGACTTACACTGAGTAAACAAATGGTAATAACCACCTAGAGCTCCATTTAAAACTACGATAGGCTGACAAAATACAAACCAAGTAGTAGCTACTATCACATTATATAGAAGACCTCATGAAGAAATAAAGTAATAATTCATGCTAAATTTGCATGTGATCTTTGATGACAGAGGATCTGCAGAAAAGTAGAGGCCAATCAAAAGAGAGTATATTATTTAGAAAGGAGAAAGGTGTCATTATGTGAGATTTGTTTATCCAAAGTATATCGATCATGATCATCAGTTAGGATTATACATGAAGTCGAAATGGATCATTTCGGATATCCGAAATGGTCGAAATGGTCGAAATCATTTTTTTTTTTTT